>DWGJ01004413.1:0-11657 GCA_018246895.1 Aspitha aspitha aspitha | reverse complement strand
GGTCCTAAAGTTAATTTTATGATTTTTCGATTAATTATGAACAAAAACGAAAAGAAAATACCTTTTTTTGGTATAAAGTTTGCTTTTGTGGTAGTTATTACTACTACTATTACGGTGATAGTTATACATAGTAATAACCACAACCAACATTTAAAAAACAAAAGCAAAGCAAAGCTTTTTTACGTCATAAATTTTTTTTCGGCTAATTACGATCTTTAAATTCAAAAACGTATTTTGGGTTGACTCGTGTTATTAATCTTGTGATTATATTGCAGCCGTCGTGCGTGTGCAGTTACGAGGGCGCGAGCGCGCCGGGCGACGACTACCGCAGCGAATGTGAGAACTGCAAAGCGGCTAGCGGCTCCAGGTATGCTGCATCTCCTTCTATCTCTCAACCGACTCACCCTTTGCACCGCTGAACGCAAATGTTCACGCAGCTATCAGAATGAGACAGATAGAATTCGAAAGATAGAATGAGAAAGATAGTTCACCATTAAGCACTTGACCTCAGGTTGAATTCTAAATCACTAAGTTATTGTTAGGTAATATTGTAGTGAAATAAAGAACTGATTGCATTAGAAAAGGTTATTAAGATGTAATCATGCTAAACGTTTTTAGAATATATAACAATTCAAGTGCATCAAACTATGTGCTCCTTTAATACTTTTTTTTTTAATTGTTCTAGTAGTAGTAAACAGGCAATCGTATTCACACTATTGGGTAATTGGTCACTACAGCCCTAATATAGCAGGTATAACACAGAAACGAAATAAAATATTGATTTAAGAAATGCTCAGCGATTCCGTTTAGCAGTTCAAGCCGTGCTAAAAGTGAGACTTCATGGTATTAACCACTATTATTATTAGCATCCGCTGCGTTTTCTGTCTGCTTAGTGCTTGTGATAATAAGGTAGCGCGTGTAGTGTGTTGCAAATGAGAGTTACAAAGACAAAGACAAAGACATTTATTTGCACAAATATGGGTACATTTAAAGATGTTACAGATTTGTTAGTTCACTCCATATTTAGCCTTTTACGGCTTACAAACGACACGGTGTGTAGTGTACACACGTTTAGCGCGTTGCAGATGGGCGCAGGAGGAGGGCGCGCAGTTCGGGTCGGCGGGCGGCGCGCAGACGCAGACGCTGCAGCGGCGCGCGCCGCCGCCCGCGCCGCCGCCGCCCGCCACCGCCACGCTGCCGCAGCCCGTCACGCGACACCCGTCGGTACCCCGCCCCGCACCCAGCCACACCTCGCCACACCTCGCCGCCAACAAGGACGAACACACGCACACGCGCACACGCACTCGCGCATCTACGCTCACACCGACACGCTCATGTATACTAGCACGCACACGCTCATTTACACTCGCTCATGTATACTAGCACGGACACCGACACACACGCACACACGCACATGTACACTCACACGCACACGCTTATTTACACTCGCTCATGTATACTCGCACGCACACGCACACATGCACACACGCACACGCTCATGTACATTCATACGCACACGCTCATTTAAACTCGCTCATTTATACTCGCACGCACACGCACACACGCACATGTACGCTCACACGCACACGCTCACACGCGCATGTACACTCACACGCACGGTACACATTGTTCCCTAGAGAACGTCCTTAGCCATTCATAACTTGTTAGCGAACAACATATTTATATAGTAATCTTAATATGACTTTCAGACGAGGCTCTACAATGGGGCCACCTTCGAACTGGGAGAATTGGTTTAACACGATCCCCGACTCCGACACGGAATCCGAAGAGGAGTGACTCACACCGAACACTAACAATGGAATTATTTTATTTGTTAAATTTGTTTTATTATATTTAAATGATGTTGCATTCTAAGCGTGTTACCGTTACTTATAATTATGCCGGCACTTAGCAGTATAAAAGATAACTTATAACTGTAATAAAATAAACATGCAACAGTGTACAGTGTGTTAGTGAGCTAACTAAATAACTAAACACGACAGACGATCTGCGTCGCATGCTCTCTACGATACGATATAATTTAGTGAAGCTCGGTTGGAACAGCATTTAGATATTTAACGATTTTATACCCTTACCTATTCATAAACTATTATTACTCAATTTTAAAGAATATATTGTTCAGAATATAGTTTCTAAGGAGGCGCCAACACCGAATATGAATATAAGAGCTAAATTATTTGTAACATGAAATATATTCAGGTTATAAGCATAAGTTACAAGCATAAAAAGCGCTTCGAATAACTATGAAGGATCCCATAAAGTGTTACCTCAACTTTATAGATAGACCCCTAATGTTGTTTTAATAATGGCATTGTCCCATTGTGATATTTTATTTAAACATGGAATTCCTTTCTGGCAATGTATTACTTTTTTTTCTTAATTTTAAAATATAATCAGAAGTTGCCTTTATCATTGTTCGAAACATTCTTTTTATTTGGCCATGGATGGGGTAACTGATTTTATTCCAAGTGTGTATTAAAGTGATACATTGTGAGTGCGATGATGATAATTATTTACTACGTTTTACCGTTTACAATGTACGTTAGTGCACATAGTTGATATATTATTTTTATTTCAATTTTAATTTGTTAGTTTTTATTTTTATTTTTTGTGTGCCTAGTTTTACATCACGCTCTATTGAGTTAATTCACAAAAATACCAAAGAACAAATACCGGTTACGTTTCCTGTTTATTTTATTTTCACTAATTTATATATTTATGTTACAAATTAGAAATGTTTATTTAGTTGGCACAATTTTACTAAAAATATTCCAAGTGTGTACTTAGATTTAGAAGAAATGACAATCTTTATTGACTGTGTATTAAACAAATTATACATATTATTCTATTCAATACTTGATATAAAATAAATTCGAAATAAAATAATTTCAAAAACATGTTGCCTGTGAATGTTGCACAGTTGTGTAGATGTGTTATTATAAGAGATTTATCTGAATTATGAATAGTTTTAACATTATGTAGTTCGAATAGTTTCGTTTGGTTCTGGGTATCGATAGCTGATGGAACGTGACGGAAAATTGGAGTGAAACATGATTTAATTAAATAGCGAAATCATCTAAGAACCAAACGGAACTGCTCCAATTATTCAAATTTTACTTTTCATCTACAACATATAAAGTTTAAATAACTAGCTATTTACGTCATATTTTCTTACATACATTCGACGTTTTCAATTAGGAACTAAATATGTTTTGTAGAGTAGAATTAATAATTAATTAATTATATCTTGACGTTGTTGAATTTACGTTGAACATAGTTGTAAGGGAAAAAAAATGTCGACATCAATCAAATCGAGGGAATCGCTAACTAAATATATTACATAAGTAAATGTATATAAGCGTTAAAAATTGGTTGGTCGACTTTAATTTTATTTAAATTGGTATTCGTATAATATCGTTTGGTGATCGAATAAAGTAATGCAGTTATTGATTATAATAAATATAATTTACAAATGACAAATTGTACTTGCGAAAGTCTGTTGCAAATATTCAAGGGTATAATATGATATTTTCTCGAGAATATGAAAACTTCATATAATTCTGTAGATATAAATGGTGCCAAATTGAGATGTGATTACAAGGACGAGGGAAGGCGTTTTGGAAGCGATCGAATTCTATTTTACGGTTGGTAGTTAGCTAGCGTTCTTCGGGGTAGGTATTAAAACAATACGAGCCATAGTGGACATATTCCAAGGTTAGAATATAAGAAGCCGTTTCAATAAATGTGTATTTAAAATATTTTTGACGATCGAGATATCAGATATCAGATGCATGCCGTTGAAAGATAATATTTTAATAATAATAGACGCGTAGCTTCCATTGGGTACACCGTACAGAAAATTTAAATATTGTAGCATAATTAACTTGTAAAAACTATTTTTGATTCAATAATGTCAATCGTAATTAAATCGATATGCGAAATGTCATTAAAGTTACCTGTATATACATATAACTCAAGAGTCCCGACATTTGTTATTTCTGTTAACCGTTTTTCATAGTTTAACGCGTTTCAGTCGATGTTAACATATCGGTCTGAGAGTAAAGTTTGATGTTCACCACGCGAAGTTTTTCTCAGTAAATGAGTTTTTTATTTAATACTTTTCAATCATTCCTTTGATTATTTTAATGTTCAAATACAAAGTTAGCGTGTAAGTAAAAATGTGTGTATATTGTATGATTCATGAAATTATCCAAGAGAGACAAAAATAATTCCATTATTTTTTTAATTTGAGCATATTTTATATTAGAACTAGTATTATAATTAATTAGGATATGAAAAAAATTGTATCTGTTTGAATTTTTCGTTTTCGATCTTTTATCTCCATCAAGTCCTAGTTTAAGCGAAACTCTGGATATTTTAGATTTGAAGTTGCTCTTTTAACTTATAAAATGTATACTTCTTAATTATCTAAGTGTTTTAATAAACCATTCCATAGTACCTGCGCGGGTAAGTATGAATACTGTTGTATTCGTATGGCGTCATTAGTATATGTGATGGGATGGCAGGATCAGTATTATTGACAATAGTATCAGTATTATTGATCGGTATCCGAACCAAATAAAATAAATGAAAATAATAAAATATGAATTGTGAAAAATGACAAGTATTTTATTTTATATTTTCCGTTTTTCTTGTTTGGGTGGGACACAATGAGCGGGATATTAAAAAATCTCAATATACTAGGAAATCATTTATTACACCTCTTATTTTATTTAATTATAAGTTAATCTCGAAGTCCTGCATAGTTTATAAACGAGGCAATAAAAGTCAATTAGTATTACTCAATGCAAAGAAAGTTTTAAAGTAACAAAATGTTTAAGCAACTTGGACCATACTCCAAGTGTTGTCAATCAGAACGCTTGTACAGAACAAAAGTATTGATTCGAGGTTTGACTTAATATGGTCGAGAGGAATAATAATAAGTAAGAAATATCAAATAGCTGCACCCCATCCGTCTTTTCTTCATCCGGAATCCACTCGCCGCACTGCCGGTAGCCAACTTCCTGAAATTGAAAACACTGCATAAATGTCTTATGAGCATGCTGTCTACCTCGTGACTTAGGGTTGTACTACCTCGGAAGGTTGGTGTAGTATCGCAATACCTCCTTGGAACTTAATGCTTGTTATCACCGTAAGGCTGCGTTTCCACCAGGGATGAGCAAGGATGCGTTGCGAAGAATGTGTTTGTTAAGAACCAACAGGATCCCTTCATTTACCTAGCCTCGCTTAGTACACTTGCGCAGTACAAACACATTCCTCGCTGCAGATCCTAACTCGTCCCTGGTGGAAACGCACCCTAAATGTCAAACTCAAATATCGGCTGAGAATACATTACATGTAAAACTTATAGTGGCATTTGTTGACTCTTCTTTCCTAACAAATTCTGGATATGTACAAAAATGTATATGTCTCCTGGTGCATTATAAGTTCCATAAGCTGTATTCTAGTCTATACATAGTTGCGGTATTCATTTGCTCTTATACATAATTATAACGAGCGCCTAAGTCGTAAGTATATTGGATCCGAACGATTGTTAGTACCAATCTAGCATAATATTTATTTATTTATTTATTTAAATTCTTTATTGCACCTTTAAAACAAAAGTAACAATGGGCGAACTTAATGCCGTGTGGCATTTTCTACCAGTTAACCCTGGGTGGATGTGGAGAATTCGAGGCAGGTGTTAAGTTTATATCAAAAAGATGCACATACATACATACGTACATACAAGCATAAATTTCTATAGAAATTATTAAAATATTATATGGGTTTACGATAAAAGACGCCAGTTTAAGAGGGATTTAGCTACATAGACATTAAGAGTAGTTAACCGCCGAATAGTTATGCGGAAAGCAGCGCGTGTGCGGCGGGCGGCCGGGCAGCGGCACGCGGTGGCGCCAGCACGCCAGCCGGCTCGCCGCGTCGGCCTCCGCCCCCGCCGCCTCGGTGTCCTCCACCTGCACGCACAACCAATGCACAGCGTCCTTACTAAACAACATTTCGCTGCTTTTCATGAATACTCACACAACTCAAAATACTCAGTGAGACTCACATTCATAACGGCAAAACCGGCACGTTTTGTGATTGGTTATTTTTTACAATATTGATTTTTTTTTTAAATTTTCAAATGGCTACCGTGTAAAATTCGAATTTTGAATTGTGCGAGTATTCATGAAAAGCAGCGATTTATGAAACAAACGAAACAGCCAATGAACATTGTATGGATAATATTAATCCCAACGAACATCAGAGCAATTCACGAAATTCTAATTTGATCGCTATGAGCGTTCAAAACAGATATCTTATTACATACATACATACTGTCATGCCAGGTCCCTAACAGGGTAGGCAGAAAGCAGCGAGTGTGAAATATCTCTGTCCTTAGAAACTAAATTTATCTCTTATTAAATCTACTCATAAAGTTATGACCGAGGGATCAAAATAGGAGATGGAACAAAGATCGATGTATAAAGTTCATTTCGTTTGCTCGTTTACAATAAGTACTTTAAAACTCCGGTATAACCGGTCCGGTAAAACTCCGTACTCTCAGGTTGTCTGGAAGAGATCGCTGTTTTAGCGATATGACCGCCTATTGTGCATCTTCTTCTGTATCTGTTCTGTGTATAATTATGTATATGTGGTGTTCAATAAAGTGTTATTGTATTGTATTGTACTGTGCCTATACAGAATTCCAATGACACTAGGTACCTGCTTATTGATGAGCGGATCGTTGAGTGGGCGTCCTTCATACGTGCAGTTGTTGTAGATAGCGAGGAGTAGTAAGTTGGTGTTGGGCACCACGGCGCCGGTGAGCGGCCAGCTGCACAGTCTGGGTTCCTGACGTAAAGCCTCCATTGCTTTAGGCGTGCGCTGAAATGTACGTCACAATCGACAATTTCATCATAGAAGATAATATGCAATGAAGTAATCTATACCATATTATAAAGCTGAAGAGTTTGTTTGGTTGAACGCGCTAATCTCAGGAACAACGGCTTCGAATTGAAAAATTACTTTTGTGTTGAATAGTCCATTTGCGGAACCAGTGAAGCGGCAATGACAGATGTTGCAAAAACGGGAAAATACCGATTTCCACGCGGGCGAAGTTGCAGGCACAGCTGGTAATGGTAATAAATAACTGGGGAAAATTCCACGCACGGCTGTCTGATCCCAAATTAGGCAATTTAATTCCTGTGTTATGGTAACCGAACAGCTGATAATCATACATGTGTGCACCTCACATAAATGTTTGTCCTGGGTGAGAATAGAAGCCGGCTCCAGTTTTGCAGTCAGGGTCACTAACTATTCGACCACGAGGCCAGTCAATAGTGGTTTCAAAGACAAATACAAAGACATTTATTTGCCCAAATATGGGTACATTTAAAGATGTTACAGAATTGTTAGTTCAATCCATATTTTGCCTTTTACGGCGTACAAATTAGCCCTGAAGCAAACTTCACCACTCGATTACAATGCAGCCTTTACGCAGAACTTTGTTACATGGTCACGTTGTATACAAATTCCGCGTTTACCGATGTTTCATCTTAAGATTTTAAACCCTCAAATGCGACGGTCAAACGAGCGGTCCGACGCGCGCACCGTAAAGTATCCCGATAACGGCGGCACTTAGCGGGAGTTCTGTTTGTTTTTAATTAAAATATAATCAACCGCACGGGTACTTTCGACCGCCCGGAGCCCGGCGAGGGTTGTTTGAACGGGTACAATTTGGTCACCTACAGGGTGTCATGGATAGGTCGTATTCTGGAATTTATATCCGTATCCGGTAGGGTTCTTGCTATCTCATGGAGAATAACTGTTTTTTGTTCTTCACGGTTAATTATCTTCTTCGTTGTTAACTGTTGCTGCGTAAATTTCTTGTTATTTTGTAGCTGGTCATTTAAAGTTACATTTAAATTGGTTACATATTTTAATTTTTCATGTATGTAATCATGAACAAACGTAGTTTCTATATTTTCCTTCCTTCTTTCTTTCATTCAATGTTTAACTCTCTGGTATTCTGTGAATACATTTTCTGAATTTCTCGTTAGAAAAACAATGTGTATTACATTTCCAATTTAAATGTTTCAATAGTTTAGATCACATCTAATATTTCTCTAAATCCTTTGTCTCGCCACCATTATTCCTAGTGCACGACGTTTTTGACTTCATTACATCATTGTGGTAGAACAATATTCAACTTATCCATAGACTATAATAATGATATTACCAGAACAGCGATTGTATTGGGGTGAGTTAGACATCTCCGAAACTGGCGTTTCTATGAGGAATGTAGATGAAGCACGGCACCTCTCTTAGCATATATGTAGATATATAACACTTAGATGATAATAATATCCATCACGATCCTAGTAATTATGTCCATGGGCTTCATTGACCAGCCGACGTCATACGACCTCGGAGCCCGTTGCCGTCAAACAAAAGGGAATTAATAACAGAACAATGAATTCCATAAAGCTCGCTTCGTACGGCCGCCATATTGCCCGCCGCGGTGACGTCACGTTCCACGAACACGTGTCGGAATTATTATTTCTAATATACACTATGTTGTCATCTAGGCCTTGTGGCGTCTAGCCTTCGCGCGCCGTCCCACGACCTCCCTGCAGGCGGTGCACGTGTGAGAATTGCATGGATCGGCAGTATTCGATCTCCAAGCGAACGATACCGCCTGTACCACTGGCCCGCCCAGTAATAGGCGTAACAGCTAATCCTTGTTTGTGATTCCAACGCAGCCCTGACTCATGAAAAAACTGTGTTTATATGTAAGGTTACCGCCATTTTATTGTTTGTATACTCAGCATATCCGTTTCGATTAATACCGTAAGTACGTAAAATCGGTCCGCCATATTGGATTTAGAGTGACGTCACTAAGCTAATGGATTGTCGTCCAAATCAAACATGCATACAAAATTTCTGGTTTAAAATGTTTTTGTTACTTTTAGGCTAAGTTTAAGACTAGTTAAATTGAGGCTTGCGAAAAGGTTGCAGCCCTTATCATTCGCTTTGCCTACAGGATGTGTGGACCAGTTTCATATACAGCAGATACCTACTAACTGCACTGTACTACGAGCATAATATATACATACTTTAACTGGGCTAATGTTAAGTAAAAACTTCCCGAAATAATTGTTTCATTAACAATTCATAGTAGAGCAGTGGTTAGAGACGCTGACAGCTAAACGGGAGGTCCTGGATTCGATTCCGAACTAAGGACAAACACAGCTTTCCATCATACTAATATCATAAAGCTGAAGTTTGTTTGGTTGAACGCGCTAATCTCAGAAACTACTGGTACGAATTGAAAAGTTATTTTTGTATTGAATAGTCCATTCATTGAGGAAGGCTTTAGGCTATGTAACATCACGCTATGACTAATAGGAGTGGAGCTGCAATGAAAAAGTCCGTTTTCCGTGTAATTTTTCGTAGTAATCCTAGCGTGACGTTATAATTTTTTTTAAAAGATTGTTCTCTAATTAACGCGGGTGAAACCGCGGGGCACAGCTAGTAAACGATATTTGGAATCAGACAGCCGGGTATGGAATTATCATTGCTGTTCAGTTCGATTTTTAATTATTTAAAAAGCATTTTATATTTTGTGTTTTGTTATGTCAATGTATCTTATGTCGATTAAAAAAAGTAACCCAGCCGTCGCTGTTTTACAAAATATATTATAGAAATCAGTTTATTCAAAAATAATTAAGATGTCCTTTGATCCAGCCTAAACAATTGCTATTATTGTTTTACTCAGTTCAGCGAACAAAATGTTTATCACAAATCGCATTCAAAATAAATCTCGCCGCGTAGTAATCAACGGTCTCGCTACTGAAAACAGCTCACGGTGCGATTGTTTGCGACTGGCGTCGTATTACCACAATATCGTCGTCGGCAGAAACTAATCTCCGCGGCCAATGAATGCGGCCGCGGTTCTCGAAACGCTTGGACACGCTAGTCCAAGAGTGTTTGTATTAAACTTCCACTCGGCAATAGCTACCTAAGGGTGCGTTTCCACCATGCATCTGCGAAGTTGCGTAGCGAGTTGCGAGGGATGTGTTTGTTAAGAACCAATAGGAGAGAAACCTCGCTCCGCTACGCGAGCTTACGTCCGTTAAGCACGTTCCGCGCGACACATCCTCGCACATCCCTAGTGGAAACGCACCCTTAATGTTGCTTAAAGACGCCAGCCGGCAGCGATTGCTCAACGCGCCCCCTATAGAGCACTGGTATCGCCACGCGCTAACAACATCCCACGGGTTCGTATCGACTGCGGACGGACGGAAATAGATCTCCTCGCGCCCACCACCCTATCGCCCCTTCGCGCTCGAGTTCTCCAAGTGGCAAATGGAGCGGTGACGGTTCTTAGAATGTTCGATCCGTTAAACTGAAAGAAACAAACATACAAGAACCGCGCTCCAGTTTGCAGATCCTAATCCTTCCCGCGACTATCTCGGTCAGCCGGCGCCACTCGCGATCGGAATCCCCCTTCATCCCCTCCTGACCCGTCGAGCCTCCTACACGTTCCACGTCGAGCGTCTGCTACCTTTCTTTTATGTCGTTGTACGAGATGCGACACTCGATCTTAAGCGTCACCTGCAATACACTACATCCACAACAGGTGGGTGGAAACGCCGCGCGCTCGTCCTTCACCAAACGGGTGATCATTTTGGTAGGGTGCGGGTTCGATTTCCACTCGGGACCGTGATTTAAATGAAAAACATCAACGTCTGTCGCGTGTATAAGCGCAATTGTCTATAAGCTTTTAAAATTTACTTAGCTTAGTTCGAGCCGTTGAAGTTACCCTAACGTGTAATTGTTATAATCGATAACAATAGTAAACAATACCGGGCTTACTTTAAATTGTATCTTAAGTAAATAATTCGAATCTCATTGTGTTCTCAATGAGAATGAACCTTTCAATTTATTCCCAGCATCGTTGTACAATTATGGGCCCCCGGTTAGGTAAACGCCGGGTCATTATTATTATTATTATCAGTCGTACCCCGACACAAGTCCGACGCGAATAATAATCCAATCGATTATATCGAAAGAGTGTCTTAAAGTAACGACATTAAAGTCTAAAATCAATTACCGTCCGCGCACCCCTACGATTTGTCAATGTCGATAGAGGACTCGTATAAAAGAGAAATACTCCAGATGCGAACCGCCCGGCACAATGTTGTATAGAAATTCGTGTTTCATTCATATTCCTATAACAAAAGTGCCAGCAACAAAGCGCCGTAACGGTGTTTAGGGAAGCTATTTTTGCACATTGCGTTCCATACTGCTATGACGCCCTGGTATTATTACCTGTCGATAGTTCGAGCCAATATTGGTTCAAATGTTCGACAGCTGCTCGTCTTGTATCAACGAAATACATAATTCTTTCATGTATTAAACAGCCGCTTTTCACGTATGTGTCGCAATGCACGTAACAAGTTTGAGATGCTCGCGAGGATCGAACCCAGACTCCCCGTAGTGGAGATTGAATTTCCAACCGCTACTCTATCACTGCTTTGAAATTTACAATTATACATACATACATACATATCGTCACGCCAGGTCCCTTGCGGGGTAGGCAGGGCGCAGCGAGTGCCAAATATCCC
>DWGJ01004412.1:0-11659 GCA_018246895.1 Aspitha aspitha aspitha | reverse complement strand
ATACTTATAACATCTCTAAGGTGTGCAGGTTTCCTCACGATGTTTTCCTTCACCGTTATAGCAAGTGATATTTAAATCTTAGTTATAAAACACACGTAATAAATCAGAGGTGCGTGCCAGGATCGAACCCAGACCTCCCGAATGGACGGCTGAATAAGTATACTGTAAAATAGTTAATATGTATATGCAATTGTAGGCATGTGTTGCTGGTTTTAGGAAACGCGATAACAAAATAGGTCCGAGATAAATTAATTTCAATCCATTAAATGCCGTCGTTCGAATCTGTACAGCTCAGGCTCCCGAGTTATACACGCTCTGTGGTACCTACATCTGCTAGTAATGGTATGTTATACGTAATTATAATTAACATTAATAAGTCAATTTGATTTCGATATGCCCTCTCCATTCCTAGGTCTGCTTGAAAAGATCTCTATAGGAGATAAGCAGTACCTAAGTGCAAAATTATGCTTGCTTTTATAAAATATCCTGTGTACTGAATTGTTAGTTAAATAAAAAATATAAAAAAAGTGTACTTTTCCACGCAATTATTACTAGTGATTATTATTTCTTTACTGAAAGTTCCGTCACTGTCTTATTTTTCTTATTGTTTTTTATAATCATTACGATATTTTAGGTTATGTTCTGTTTTATATGCGTTTGCATGTTGTTGTCTTATAACTGATAAAGCACATGGTACGAACAGTTATAATATTAGCATGTAAGTTGTATTCTTTACTGGAGATCGTAATAAAATAAGAATGCACGGAACGACTAATGAAGAAGAAAGAAGAATATAATTGAGAAGAAAACTCGTGTCGGTTGCGGCTCATCGTATGGCAGTTTGCTTGTGAATATTGCCAGCTGCCTAGCGAAGGGCAACAAATGACAGAGTTTTTCAACGATCAAACTTTAATACGATATAGAAGAAAGAAGAATTAAGTAACAAGAGTACAGGAATAAGGAAACACGCTAGTAGTTTATGATGAGACTAGCTGCGCTCACGGCTTCATCCGCTTGAAATTCAATGTTTTTCCCGTTTTTGCAACAGTTGTCATTGCTGCTCCACATCTACATATTTAGGAATCCGCCATCATCCAACATATTGGATGCCAAATTGGTAGACACGTGTAAAAAAATATACCTATCTGGCAGTTTTAAGCCCTATTCAGCCCCTTTACAGGCGGTTTGTGGAGGTTCTCAGCCGATTTAAGCCAATGAACTTATTGTCGTGTCGTAAAAGGCCAGCGGCAGCTACGGCACGCACGAGTGCGTGCGGCCATTTGTCACATAGCGTCGGAATTAATCCGTGTTTGCTTTTTACATAATAATTTGCAACTCGGAAACACCTCTGCGGTTTCATCCAAACTTTATAATCCGTATTTAATTGTTGTCTACGAGAAATAATTAGAATTGTAAAGATATTGTTAACCAGGCTAGCAAAAAGAAAAGAAGCCTAATGCAGATTAATTTAATTATAAACGTATTTCACGAAATTATAGTTTATCGCCTAGATCTTGAAATGCGAATACACGGGAAAATAAACTAAAAAACGTAGAAAAGTTATCAAAATATACTAGAGTTAATTAATGAAACTTCTCCAATAATAAAGTTATAAAAAATTAAACTATAACACAGTGAAAAATAGCTATTACATTTATTAGGATTACATTAGTATGTATAGGTTCCTCTGGGGATTCCGGAGCCTCTTTATGCGGATCGCTGCTGCCGAGTGAATAATAATATTGTTTAATCTGCTCCCTCCGCTTCCCTCTTTTAAACGCGTTCCCCTGTTATTGTTATATAGCTAACAATTTTTTTTTGTTTATTAACGTTTAAAATAATAAATTTATTTTTCGACATGTTTTACGCAAAAATCGAATCGCACTTGGGCTAATTCGTTTCGATTTATCTGTAATTAACATCATATAGTAATAAAAAAATTACCGTATATGAAATATGAACACCCAAACATACCGGCCGAAACTAGCACTTCAAACAAGGCGCTTTAAGGGTAAAATACATATTTATGCTTTAAACAAGGTACCATTCAGTGACAGTGAAAAATGTATTTACAATATAGTGCAGTGTGCCGCAGGAGCATCTGCAGAGTTGTATGAACCGACATGTCCGTGACATTTCTTTTATTGGTCGGACAAACCTATTAACTGTACTTAACGTACTTGCAAGTTACGCCTATAAACTCGCTAAAAGAATCCTGTCTTCTATGCAAGGATGTCAAATAAAATAGTAAAGTGCCTTCTTACTTTTAACAATTCCACAACCAGTAGATACTTAATAAAAAAAAATATGAATAATTAAAATATCTCTATATTTTTCTACTATTACACGTTTTGACGATAAAGCAGATATCTTTACTTTGTACTCTAATTTAAAGTAAACTAAAAAATCTGCAATAATATTGAAAGCTACAGAAAGATTTTTTTTATTGCACATTTTTTTCCAGCTAGGTATTTGGCTACACTGAAATACTATGATACATTTATTAAAATTATTTATTACAAAAAAAAACTAATCTTTCACTCTCATTATGATCATTGAACTAATGTGGGAATTATTTTATTTACTTAATGCAAAAAAATAAGTCAAACTGGAAATATGTTTAGCGACAAACTTCGGAAGCTATTTCGCGCCCATTTATCCGAACAGTTGTAAACAACTCATCCGGCGCACACAGACACTGGATATGCTTTTTGCGTCGATTGCGTTTATTTTGCGTATATTGTGTCTGGAGGACTCCGCATTCCTTGAGGTTGATTTAATAGGAATTAAACTAATTCCTTGAATTTGGAATTTTGTTTTTATTATAATAAATTAAAGGCATTACGGAATTAATGTTTATACAAATTTTAATTATGGTTTAAAAAAATTATGTTCAGTAAGTTACCTAAATTCTATGACATATGACTAGCTATCCTTCTATATATCTTCATTTATAATCTGTAATTATACAGTTTAACAACATACAGTACAGGGCGCTGTTGTATTATACTCTACCTGTAGGTTACACTCCTCTTGGCCTTGCCCGGTTAATGCTGCCTATTTGTATTTATGATGGGGCAAGGCTATAAAAATATTTTCGTTCATATGTAGGTACGAAGGTATTGCATTTGGTTGTATACAAAAAAGATTCGTGATTTGCATGAAATATTTATAATGCGTAAACTATTTCTGTCAATTCTTAATGTTTAGTTGAAACAATAGTTATTCACTGGTCTATTAAATTGGATTTACTGAAATCGGATTAGTGTTTTTGTTAAAGTTATTGTATTTAAGTACATGTAAATGTATAATTATAAGTCAGATCACTGAGTTGAAAAGAATCATATAAGATGTTTAGAACTCGTTAAGAAATTATATTTCGGTCTCCAGCGAGTTGAAGGCAGCATTTAACACGGCGAGACAATATTTGCGATAGGCTTTTCAAAGTTATTGCGGTTCTCTTTCGAAACAAATTACTACTGGTGATGAAAAATGGACCGCGGACCATAACATTAATTGGTAAGGATCAGTTGAGCGTGGTCAACTGGGACTACCATGACCAACGATAAATTGTTTACAAAAAGATCATGGTGGATCATCATTGATCCAACTTAAAAGATAGGTTCGTTTTTATAAAATAAATAAATAATAAATGTCACTTGTCAATAAATTTTTACATAAAATAAATTACTGAACGCACGATATTTGACATAATATGTCAAATATCGTGCATATATATTATATGATGTGACATGTATAACCACGGCCACGCGTGGTCAGGTCCACTAGTATTTAAATAAAATAAATATCCCACCTACCTACTGTTAAAAATACGCAATGCTTAGAGATTTTCTAAACTATTCTTAGATAATATTGTTTGCTTACAAGCCAAAAATCCTTAACCGTTATCTTGGCAAGTAACCCGATGTCGTCCTGTTCAAAATGGCCAATGTCCAATAGAATAACTAAACGGCCAATAATTATGGGTTCATCCATGATGAACTTTGAACAGTTACTACCTATTAAAATTACCTTTTGTTTTACTTTTAATATACAAGAGGGAATACTAAGTTCTACCGCTTTTAACAGATACTGGATATTATCATCGTCAAACCGAGCAATCAATTCTCTGTTGGCCACAAGATGTTGTCAAGGGACCGCCAGGGCGAAGGGTGTAGGTCGCTAGATCGCCGGAATACTAGTGGGCTGGGCGACTTTTAGGAAGTTATCTGAAACCCTGGTCGAAGACAGACCAGTAAACTTGAAAAGGAGAATATTTGACTAATGCATCCTACCGACTATGATATACGGAGCTGAAACCTGCACCCTGACCAGACAATCCGCACACCAGTTGCAGGTAGCCCAAAGAGAGATGGAGAGGGCGATGCTTGGTATCTCCATAAGAGACCGTGTGCCATATGCTGAAATCGGGCGACGCACCCGCGTCACTGATATCACACGCCGGGTCTCGTCCTTGAAATGGAGATGGGCAGGCCACGCGTGTCGTAGGGAGGATGGTCGATGGGGCCTCAAGCTGCTGGAGTGGCAACCTAGAGCTGGACGCAGAAATAGAGGTCGCCTACCGGCCAGATGGTGCGATGACATCGTAAAGGCATCGGGTAGGTATTGGATAAGGACGGCGCAAATCAAAAGAGAGTGGTGTGCAAACGAAGAGGACCTAGTCCAGCAGAGGACAGCCATGGATGAAGATGATGAATATTATAATTATAATGTTAAATATTCATATTACTAAGCCATCGTTTAATTACGTAATTATAATATTAATTTAACATTGATATGTATAATAGATCCTGTAGCTAAGTATGGAAACACCGCAACCATGCGGCAAAATAACTATAAATAATTAAATTCTATTTGTTTAATCATGTTTAACAATAACAGGAAATTGTTGAAATAATTAAGTCATTACACACAATACCAGCATAATAATGTATGTTATTACAATTATTTGTAGGTAACTATTTTTGGTATTTCTCTCGTCATATAATGTATGGTGTACCTATCTAAATAAATAAATGCACTCGTACCTGCGGGTTAATATAAATGACTCATTACACCTACATACATACCTACGTGGTACATTTCAGGAAAACTCGTTGAATACATTATTACATTGCGGGAGTGACAGTGGCAAAACACCTATAAATAAAAGAAAGGTTAAAAAAATATATTGACATTTTTTTAAATAATATACTTGTTTATACCTATCAACTTTAAGTAATTATTATTTATATATAAATGTTGTCCATTGTCCAATGTGAGACTTCCGTAAACTATATTCACATGCGCACCGAGGGTCGAAATATTTTCAAGAACATCATTACAGAACGTAAAACAACTTGATAATTATGATTTTTTTCATAGACAAAATTCCCACGCCCCACTATGTGACGGCAGAACGTTCAGCGGCTTTACTCAGTCTTGTATCGAAGTCCGCGAAAAAAACATCTCTCCTGTCGATTTTAATCATCGTGAATAGCTCGGAGCGTATTTTTTGTTCGTTTTCTCGCCTAGGTTCTTTATAAATGGTGAGTGCGTGGTCCCGGCGACTGTTTCGTAAGGAGCGCGCGCGCACCGACACCGCAGACGCGATGTACCGGTTAGTGTCTTCCGATTTATTGTTTCAAGTCGTTCTCGATTCAAGTTCAAGTTCGATCGGCTCATCTTCGGCGGCTTGTGGTTTGTCGTACTACAGTTGAGTTTTCAAACTGTTGTGTTCAAATTTATTTATAAATTTTGTTTTTTCTGCTACTCGCATATTTATTTGACAAAATATTTAATGTCTGTGTATTAAAGGATATCTAACATTTCACGATATCAAACGATATGTACCAACAACTATCATAATCAATTTGAATTGCATGATAGGACATTTTCGTATATATTCTGGTCACTGTTGCTTTTTACGTTAGTCTGTTATAGTCTAAAGTTAAGTTGCAATGTTATTTTATTTACAGAAAATTAACAGTTTTGTACAATAAAAGGCCGGTATGACTACATTGATATTATCGCCTTTAAATTTCAATCTAACCTACATCCACATTACCTACATAGTAATGATAGGTTACGATATCAATTAACTAATTAACTTAGTTAGCTTAACGATTACCGTAATGTTCTCGTTTGATGGCTCATAGACTATAGAATCATAACCTTAAAACGCATACAACATACTTTTACATAAACGTACGTATTAGAAAAAGTTTGGTTTAGTAAAAAAATACGTTATAATGTATTAAATCATAATTATTATACCTAATACTCTACTAATGTGCAATTAGCTGGTAAATACGGTACTTACTCGTATTCCATAGCCGTAGTGATTCCCACATTCGTTTCTGAGTTTTAGAGAAGAAAGAATACTTAATTTCATATTGGAATCTTGTTGAGGTTCGAAATAACTGCTACGAATCGTATTTCAGGGCGTATTTAATTAATTTAACTCACCAGCTCACCACCCTAGCCGGTGAAACTCAAGGGGAACGACCTTAAGCGCATTTACATCTCCACCGCAAACGGATTCAAAAAAAGAGCCAACATTTTATAAACATAAAGACGTCGAATAATAATTTACATGTCGATAAATAGTTGGCAGCAGGAAGGTTCGCGGTTCGCGTGTAGATATTTTTGCAATTGGTTGAATGAATTTCATGACTATAACAGAATAACGCGAGTTGCGAAATCGATTAGGAAACAAATACATATTCAATGGTCTTAAACAACGTGCGCGCTGCACTTGTAACTTATTGACTTCTGTTTCAAAAATATGAATTTCATGTAATCGAGATCGTTACAAATCATTTGAATGCGTTTGAATACGGATATAATGTATGCGTTGAATACAAATTACACCTTGAATGTCTCGCGATGGTGGTATTCAATTTCATAGTTGGTCCACGCGTAAAAAGATTAAAGTGATATGTTGATATAATAAAATAATATTTTTTGTATTCCTCGTTCTATGAATAGTATTAGTGGCCAGTCACAAAGTCACATAGATCCGTGTTTTACAGAAATATTGCGGAAGTTTACGAAGTGTTTAAACCAATTTTAGTCATACTCGAGATTGAACATAAAAAGTTTTTGGAGTTGCAACTGCTTGTCTGTCAGACTGATTTTATAAAGTGCTCTATAACAAAATAGCACTGGCAGCTTAGAAAAGAGTTGATGATTTTTTTTTATGAGAAAGATGAAAATTGCATAACGAATCAGCAATAGGTGAAGTTTTCAAAATTAGTGTTGTTACCTAAATCGCTGTTGAAAATGCACTAAATTTAGTTAAAAGCGTGTAAGCAATGCTATATATGTGTTATTTATAGTAAACTCAATCAAAGCCTACACGCTGCAAATTTAGTAATTCAAGTATCTAATATTGTACGAATGTTTAGATAAACTGCATTCGGAAAAAATTGTCATTGTCTCGTAAACAATGAGCGCGAGCGGGAACGATTACACGGTAGTTGTTCGTACGTTGATAATTACTTTGCGAATTTAATTTCCTAAAGCTTATATATTATATCCGATTGAATACCTACTAATTTAACAGTAATTAACGTGATGCGAAAGCTTAATAGGAAATCGTTACCTAAAAAAGTGTTTTTGTTCGTTAATTATTTTGTAGTAAAGTAACAAGAGAATTGATAAATATTAAGGGAAAGAGTCGCCCAAGATTTACGTTTTAAAAATATCAGACATGAGAGATTTAATTTGACAATAAAAGGTACATATAGCCAATATAAACACAACGACTGAACAGTAAAACAGGAACAGATTAAAAAAGGAGACTCGCATAATAAACAATACGATTCGATTAAGAATTGCAGCCATTCTGAAGATACATAGATATGCTCTAACTTCTTAGAACCGTATAGTTTTTCTCTGAACTTCTCGTACGGAACAATTTAAACGTAAGATTATCTCTAAAGTTGTTATATTTAAGATTGGCTTATAATACTTAACTCTCATTTTGTTACCTTCGTAATATCAGTTGTTTACAAGTGGTGATAGAATGTAACCATAGATAATTAAATAAGTATAACAATTAAATAAGTATAAATATTTCTTTCACACGCAATAAGGCAGTGTGGAATAATCAAAACGATAGATCTCATTTTTCAGACAGGAAGTACTATAGTTGCATTTGATGAAAAATGTGTTTACCGACTGGCATATTTTACTTCGCAATTGTTTTGAGCTAAACAGACTAATATACATATCTCGGAAGTTATACGTAGTATACGAGACAGGATTTGTAACTCGTTAATAAAGAATTACGAGTAGGCCGTTGGTAAATGACATTTTTACAGCTATATCAAATGTCAGTAACTAAAGTATCAGGTTATGGAGAAATATTGGCCGATAAATATTTGGCATAACGTTACCTAAATATTAGAGGTTAAGTAGCAGCAACCCGTAGCAATATCGTGGTTAGTTTACATAACTGAGAAATTATTGAGAGGCCGTGACATGGTGTGCTCATTGGCCCGGGCCACAGTTATTGTTTACACGCTGACGACGCGCGTGACATCTGACGAGTGCTCGACGCTATTGTTGCAAATGGCTAACAGATGAGCCTCACGCAACTATTTAACACTCACATAATTTTTCATAACCTAGAACCCCTATGATGGGTGTATTTTAATCAAACTGTAATTGTGTGATTGAATTGGGATTGGTAATTTAAAAACACACACTTAAAGAATAAAATACGATAAACAGATAACAAATTAATGGAAAAATAAATTTCTACAAAGTTGTACAGTATTTTTTTAAGTTTAACTAAACAAAATACGATTACATAAAATAACAATACCGGCTTTGGAAGATATCACAAAATCACACTGACTGCGAGCGGACAATGTAGATACATGGGTATTTGGATGTTGTCCTTCCCATAGGCAGTAGTAATGAATTAGAGATATATCTGCGATACCACATATCGTATAAGTGAAGTCAAATTACCTTGAAAGAATTGCAAAATAAGTTTTACTTTTTTATGACAATAACAACGTTTTCAGGGCACAAATATGATAACGAAACGTCACTTAAACGAAAATCAATTTATGCTCCTTTTCGCAGACTAAAATCCCTGCAAATTTATTCAATAAATTCTCCACTGGTTCCACTACTCCATTTATATACTATACTATACAATATATACTATATACTATACAAACGTGCATGTTGAAAACAAATTTAAAAATATATTACCGTAGATAAACACTAGTCACTAATTGCCCTATTATTCCTATGAGTATGTATTATATATATTGAGTACCTACAAGTATTTTGGAAGCAATCTTATTAAGCAAAGTGTGTATTAGATCATATTCATTCCTTAGATATACGTATCTATATCTGTTAGTCGTGAAATATTCCTTTTTTGGTTTTTGTAATTCGCATGTTTTTCATCATGGTCTGGCTGGTAGAGATTGCGCCCGCGCAGGGGCGATAGATGGTTTACCTCTCATAGATGGTTTACCTTGCGTGTGACACGCATGCGGATAGGTATGCGGGCGCCAATCTGCGTGACGTAAAGGGTTGTTGATACGCGTAAATATAAGATATGTAGTATGGAAACTTCAGAAAGATCATTTTAATATTAATTGACAGTAAAACAGTAGGATACTAACAGGCTATCAAAAAAAAAGAAGCTCTAAGCGGCTGGGGAATCACCATTGTCAATATATCTACCTTTATGGGATTATTTTACGTGGTCATAGACACGAGACATTAACATAACTAGTATGTAACGTATATTTTAAGCATTAAAAATATTTTTCTCCAAGTACATACTTTGTGGCATTCAATTGCCCCGTCTAACAATAATTTTAGATGATGTTGCTGTAATAAGTAATAGGATTTGGGGAAAATTGACACAAGAGGCAATGCTAATTGATTTACAAGGAAGAGCTGAAATTTCGTTTGTTTTCTCTGTTCTAATTCTAGTGTGTTTGAGCTAGACTTAGCATCACGCAAACTTTACGTAACTTTACCCTTTATGTTGTATCTGACTGAATATCCCTCTGTTAGTTGAAGTGGAAAATAATTGTTATAGTATTCTAGTATTTCTACAAAGAAAAGTAATGAGGCAAGACGAGAGAATGGTAATCAATCCCAAATAGACCGGGTTAGTCGACTCTTCTTTATATAGCTCTATTATGATTAAATGCTATTTAAATAATCCATAAACTGGATTATTTAAATAGCAGACTATTTAAATTTCTCATTTGTGAGCTCGAAGTAAAAATACTTGTTAGACGACACTTTTTTAAGACTGCTGCTTTATGTTTTGGGATCATTATGTTTATTAGGTAGGTAATGCAATATATTAGGTAGGTATATAGAAACAACGACACATTTCGACAGGTCTAATTCAGAGAGGTAAACAAGCGTCTGTAGCGAATATTTTCCTCATTAACATAACAGGAAAAATCAAAGTAAACAAGATTTAAATTAACGAAGTTACATCAGAAGCAATTAAAATTGTTATTGTCGTTTCAGGTTAGTCATCCCGGTATTATTGTCGTTGGGAGTAGCAATTGGCGCACCGCAAGACACCAAGAGCGACGAGTCGTACGTCAAAATAGAACCGGTAAATGAAACAATATTTCAGAACGCCACGCCCGCCCTATCGGAGCCCGTGCGAGATTCTGAAAACAACAACTCTAAACGACAAATTCAAAATGTCGAAGCCACAACGCTCGACCAATCGGAACCGACCACGGAGACTGCCGACGCCGAACCCGTGACGGAGATTAAAGAACACGCCGACCAAGCGGTGCAATCGGCCGACGAAATCAAAACACGAACGAAAACCCCGAGCCCAAGGTTCTACTCGAAGCTGAGCTATTTCCAAAAGCCTAACTATGCGAGTGGATCGTCGGCGAAGAATGTAGTTGAACGGAATGGAAAACGGAAATTCAAGAGTCGATGCCGCTGCGAGAAAATATGGAACTGCCCGAAACTACAGATAACTGTGCCGAGATGTCCAGACGAGTACTTCCTGTGTTGTTTTTAAATAGTCCTTTTAGTAGTATAGGTCGTATACTAGTAGTTTATTGGATTTTTAGCGGTTGGTACTGCAGGAAGGAAGGCAGCTGGTGGATTCTCATCCACCATAAAGCAGATGATTCTCTCCGACACTAACAGAGGACAACTTAAAAAACAAAAAAATTGTTGATCGGTTCAGAATAGCAATGTAAAAAATTGTATTTAATTCAATGAATGCTAAGTAGAACGTTATTAGGAACTATCTATTCAACGCTACACCGGATTATTTACATTGGTTTTTATTAATTAACAGTTATATGCAAAAATATACCAATTGAACACTTGTATATAAATCCCACCGATGTTATGTGTGTATACATAAAAATGTAATTAAATTAGTTTCCACAAATTTATTATGTATTTCTCCTATGTTATGTATAATTGATTTGTTTAAAGAAACTACTAATTATTTTGTCGTTAAGATTTGTAACATGTAATAAATTATTATCACGTAACAATTTTTGTTTTCATTACAAATAGGAGTGTGTTTTAGGAAACTGATAAATTAATCTATTTAAGTCTAGACTATGGTGAACCATACCTAAAAAATGATCATGATGATATGGTACTTGTGCACCAGTGATAA
>DWGJ01004411.1:0-11660 GCA_018246895.1 Aspitha aspitha aspitha | reverse complement strand
GTGCTGTTCAAGTTTGACCGGGACGCCGGGACAGGGATCTCAAACCGGGACTATCCCGGTCAAACCGGGACGTATGGAAGCCTATATATAACTAGCACTGGAAAAGTGATAAATACATTTTTTGTTCGAGCTGTGATGAAAATAAATATTGGTATTACGAACAAATTTTAACATGTATTACAAGGTTTTATTTGACCACAAAGTAAATAGACTGTTGTCTAAGGGTCGGCCCACATCTGACGGAATATGCGTCGCGTATCGGTCGCGTCACGCCAGAACAGACAAATACATAAAACATTTAACCGTTCACATCTAACCGATGATACGTTAGTGCGTCGAGCATACTTCGTCTGTTCCGTCGGACGTATATTCCGTCAGATGTGGGCCGACCCTAAGAGTAAGAAAGTATTGAAAAAGTTTTTAATATAACTTTAACAGAAAATTAAATATTTCAAATTTAAATTCCATATAATGATTTATAAGTTTGTTTGTTGTCTAATATACGTACACATTAAGTATTCAGTTAAAAACCAGAAAAACCTCAAAAAAATTCCTTATCAACATTTTAATGTGTAAATTGGAGTATAACCAGAGCAATTAATCAATAGCCATTTCCATATAGTAAGGTTAGTACAAACAGATAAAATTAAAACAATACGTACTTGTTGCAAAGATTTGGCACCTTCGTAATCTAAATCGTGGCCAATCAGCCAAACCATCTCCTGAGCCCATGTGGATCCTAAAAATATCAGTTACTGCTTTACACAACAGTTCATCAACATACTCTTCAACGTATGTAAACACTATTCATATTTCCGTATAAATTCTTCTTAAAAATTAAAATTTAAAGAGCCGTAAAGTAGTAAAAAACAATGTCGAACAACAACAACATATGAATTATTCAATAAAATCAAAGATTTTGCAGTTACCATTCAAAATTAGAATGTAGAATCAATTTCATGTTAGGGACATGAGGCTTCCCTACGTACGCCCAAAGATAGAAAGCTCGCATTAAGAAGTATTGCTAATACAAGGTGATATCTATGTTCGTTTAATACTTTTTAGCAAAATAATAGCCTTACCAGTCCTAGGATACGAGCACATCCAAACATCGCTGTCCAGAACCGTCATGTCCAATATATCCTGTCCGATCGTCATGTAATCAGCGGGCAGGATCACTCGACCAGGATTTATTTCCACCATACAGTCCTTCTTCTCGAACATTCGGTCCAAAAGCTCTCCTGTCTCGGGATCTAACTTTGAAAACGACAATTCCGGTCTCGTCCTCATTTCGTGGACTATAACTATGTTTCAATTTAATATTTGTTGTCAATGCAATATTCTCATTAGAAATAGTTTACGCAATCACATTTACGCGTCCAGTTGGCTTGTGTTTAGGAAATGTAATGATCGCGTGCAATGCTAGTGCATTGAGCGTTTTTCCCAACTCTCTCTAGCTTGGAGTGTGTACTTTCATTTCCATGCAGCTGCATTCCTGAATGAAAGTAATATTTCACCTCATTTTCTATGTGTATATTAATAGATACATATATGTACCTATGTATATAGGAAGGGGACTCACCGTCTTTGGAAAATTTTCCATATATGCACAAAACATAGGTAAATTACATACAAAATATTTTTAGTATTTGGTTCTATCGTCGGCAATGTTAAAAAAGTAATGAAATTTAAAGTTTACAAAACTTTAATATAGTCGTAAAAAGAAACATGAAGTTTATTAATATACTTTCCTACTTCCTACTATGGTGGATACGAATTTAGTTCCCCAATACTTAGGTACTTCGAGGTACTTCTTAGAATAGTAATATTAATATCTAAGAAATTTTTCAACTGTTATGTACTGATTTATTTAGATGCAGAGATATTTCGGTCTAAACAGATATAATCTAAACCCAGACCCCAAACTCATATATTCAATAAATAATATTACTTAATATATTTTTGAACACATATTTTCCATTGCTCGATCTAAATCCATAGATGCATTATTTGGTCCTACTAAAGAACATTTTAAATCAAATATTTTTGTATCTAGTAACTAGGGAAGCTACGGAATCCTTGAGAAGAGGAGGGAGAATCGATTCGCGCATGCTTTTTACACCCTCTGTCATTTACAAATAGAACTGTCCCCTTCCCCTATGAGTTCCCACTTCCTGTTGATTATTGTACCATTTAATATTGTATACAAATAAAGCAATAATGTCCAAAGTGATCAACGTTAACTCCAGTCTGGCCTACGAAATACTACTGTATCTTAATTCATTCTATTTGGGCATGTTTATTGTTTGCGAAACGGCCATGGGAATATTAAAAGTCATAAACGTGACCTATCCAGAAGATACTTTGCCTACAGAAGCAGGTATATTCTGTGCTCTGTGCCTCATCGAAACATTGCGTATTTTCCTCGGACGAAGAGGGAACTTAGCGAGTAAAAGTAAGTTAAAAAAGGCTAACAAACGCTGTAATTTATTGACTCGCATATACCAACTTCACTTTAATGAGTTCTTGTGTATAACCGAAAAAAAACTGTTTCTTACATACATACATACGTATACCGTCACGCCAGGCCCTTAACGGGGTAGGCAGAAAGCATAGAGTGCCAAATATCTCAAATTGTTTCTTTTTTCAGAAATAGCCGTGCTCTTCTCAGTTCTCCTCACCATCCCATCAGCAGTTGCTGTGTGCTACTTCCTGATCTGCCAAACTTACATCTTAAGACTTGAATACATTTGGTGTTTAGTTATGTTACTGTTTCATGCTCTTGAACTGGCCTTCGCTATATTATACATATTCACGGTGTGCCAAGCCCAAAAGTATGATTAGCAATTAATAATGTAAAGTTCTATGATGCCAAAACAATATTGAATGCCAAACATTTAATGGACTGGCTGGTTTCCGGCAAATATAAAAAATCTTATATGTACTATATATTTCATACTTTATACAGACTATTTACGAATAGCATACGAAGACCGAATGGTGATCTAACAAAACATTTGTATACTAATCATACAACTTTTATAGGGAGCGATTCGACCAATACTCTTATTTGTTAAAAACGTCTAAAAATTATCGCAGGGTAAATGCAGATTTTGCTATTTTTAGTATAGCCATGTGCGAACACTACTCCATACAAACAAACAGCAATTACTGCAACCGAGTCGCTTATGCAAGTCTATAATTCATGTCCTCATAACAAAAGAGTCGTAGAAAAATTGTGGCATATAAAAACAAACTCGTAATGAGCTAAACTACTAATGCACCTTGGAAATTTGCAATAGTAGTCTCAATTACTCTGCCATTTAATCTTCCCTCTTTATTTTGTGCTATGGAATATTTATTGAATGGCCTTAAACTTGAAAACGAGTTGTGCATTTTGCTATGATTTTGATATACAGATACCTATGTATTCCTATTATTGTGCTTTGTTATATTTTGTATCACTGAGCAATAAGAGGTAATTGATTTTGTGACTTTTCAATTTTTTTATAACTATAAAAAATTAAGTAAGTATAACTTAACCTTAAAAAAAGCTACATTACTGTATAATGTTGTAAACCATAATGTTGTTTAACTTCAACGTTGTCCATAACATTGAA
This sequence comes from Aspitha aspitha aspitha, assembly GCA_018246895.1. NCBI lineage: Eukaryota > Metazoa > Arthropoda > Insecta > Lepidoptera > Hesperiidae > Aspitha > Aspitha aspitha. The sequence goes on along the minus strand of DWGJ01004411.1, from coordinate 8,040 downwards.
TTTTTTTAAAGCATTTTGATCGAGACATACAATTCTAGCTTCGTTCATAGCAATACCAACATTTAATCGATTTCATGTGGAATATTTATTTTACATCTTAGATCTTATTACATTAGTCTCGGTGATCATTTAAAATCAGATGAGTTGTGTGATTGCATGACTTTTCTAAAAAATACTATGCAAATTGCTTTTTAATTGTCACACATACCTAGAAGGTACCAGGTATAATCTTTGGCCAGGCATGTCAAAAACATAAACCTATTTATCTATTTGAGTCTTAGTACATATTTTCTATTTATTACTGTCTCACGCAAAACTGACAATGCTGATAGACAAAAACAACACAATGTATAAAACAATAGAGTAAATAAATAAACATAAATATATAATCTTAATGCAGAGTGATGCATTATATTTGCCATACTTAAAACTGTCAAGACAAGCTGAAAACCAAGCACAAGCACACATTTGTGTACACTCTTTATTTCTAGTGTATTTTTAGGTATAATGCAAGGTTGAACCAAATAACTATAGATTGTCTGTAAATAATCAAAATATATGATACATTGTAATAAATAAAACATTAAAATATATTCTTTGTTTTATTCTACAGCTACAGAATCATTAAAATCTTAGTTTAATCAAACTTTTGTGGGTGGAGTGATGTGGTCTGGTAAAGGCAGGCATTCAATTTTAGTGGTTTTTAAAGCACACCCTTCTGGTAAATTCCGTTCAATATATTCTAAGTATGTGTCGCAAGTTGATCCAGTGAGTCTTACTAAGTGAATGAATCTGAAATATGTTCTAATTTCATACTGCACTCTGTGCTTTTTGAAGATATGTACACATTTTAGCAATGTATGTCTTTCTTTTTCTGCTTTTCTTAGAGCCCAGCTGTGAAATTAAAAAATAAAGGATTAATAATAATAGATTAAGTAAATGAAAATATTACTCGGAAGTGTCGGCGCAACATTCGCCCTGTGTGGGTTTGGCTGTGGACTGAACAGAACCATATTAAATGCAGTAAGTACCTTTTAGAAACTTCAATTCCTAAATGAGAAGCAGCAGCAATGCAGAACCAAGAATAACTTAACAACACCGCGGGGTCAATGCCACGCATTTCCAGTTCTACTCTTTTGTATAACTTGTCTAACTCTGTGGTTGCCGAGAAACTAGGTGCATTTTCTGTAGGTTTCGATATTGTAGAATCGGTGGAACTTAAAGGTCTTATTGTTCCGATATTTGAAGTATATTTGCTTCGAATGAGAGGCGACGTACGCATGAAACTCTAAAACAAAATATCATCACTTTACATTAAGTAATCCTTTGAAAGTTTCTTGGTTAATTATATGCACGAAACTTACCCTGACTATATTCATGGTGTATGCAATGTAGTACTTTAATTAGTACAACGATTAGATGTAGCGGTGATATTGTAATATATAAATTTTAATATGATGTATTATTTATTTAATTCTCTTCATTTATTAACTTATCGATCATCTTTTAAAACATAACATAATATAATAATAACCTATATTTACTGACTGACAGCACCAGTGACAGCAGTGACAGCGAACCAATCCCACAGATATAATATACTTGGATACAGTATAATACACAGATATAATATACTTTGATACAGCCAGCCTAAAATGTGTCCTTCGAGGAAAAAGAGTAAGAAAATGGAGGACAGATTCGTATTCTATCTATGTTTTTTTTTTGGGCATGATTACACAAAGATAAATATAACCCAGTCATCTTCCCTCTCTTATTATATGTTGAATACTCGCAGTCACAGGCCTAGCCTCATCTATTTATAATATATCGATGGCTAGGCCAGCCTAAATTAAATAACATATTTGAAAACTTTTAAATCTTCATTTTGGCTTTGATTTATTTTCTTACAATGTTGTTTTTTAGCCTTTATCTATTGTAGATGTATAAAACGTACACGTTTCCATAATTTTTTTCAGTAAACACGAATTTCATTAGAAAATGGAATTAATAATTAATTATATAAAATTTAACTACGATATATTACTATCTAGCAATGTGCGATTGATGTAATGCGTGCCGTAAACTCAAAAAAAGATAAATTGACAATGACAATGTCAAATGACAGTCAAATCAAATCGATGAATTTACATGTTTGTAGTTATGTTATCCATGATGATATCAAGGATTAAAACAAGTATATCATACTAATAAAGATAAATTAATTCTTCATCAGATAAAGCTTCAAGAACTAAGCATGGTGGGATATTTGTTGTTATTGAAAATGCTACATTGCAGACGAGCTCGTGCACGTAAAAAAAAGTTCAAACGCTCTTCTACTGATGACACAGTAAATGAAGAGCATCAAGGATCTTCTGCAGTAGTGACCGTGAAAATTGAAAATGCCGATAACGAAATACAAACATGCAGGGTTTGTTTAAAAGAAGGTATGATACCAATTTTTGGGTCAAATGCTACTGACGATTTTCCCGAAGCCGTAAAAACTTTTGGGAACATCGAACTTGATTCGGATGACGAGTATCCTAAATATTTGTGTCAGTTGTGCCATGATCTCCTTCAGGGCGCTATATTATTTAGAAAAACCGCACAGCAATCTGACAAGAGCCTTCGCCGCCCATGTGAATTGACTATGAATACTGAAAATTTTTACGAAGCTGATAATACTGAAATTGAAACGGACGACCACACAGAAGCATTAGACAGCCCCTATGAATACAGAGAAGAGAAAGTATTAAAACAACATGATATTTATAAATGTAAAAAATGCAATCTTGAATTTCATTCATTCAAAGATTACGCTGATCACAGGGTATCACCCGAACACGAAAACATGAGGCATGTGTGCCATATATGTAAGAAATCCTACACAAGCTTATATTACAAAAGGCACATGGCTCTACATAATAAGCCAGAAAAGACATACATGTGTGATATTTGTGGCAAAGAATTCATAGTACAGGGTCAATTTACACGACACAGACTGACTCATTTCTACGATCTACCATATAAATGTTCCCTTTGTCCATATAGAGGAAGGTTCACTGAATCTCTGAAGATGCATATGAGATCTCATACTGGTGAGAAACCGTACCAATGTACATCGTGTCCTTCAAAATTTGTGAACAAAAGCAATCTAAATAAGCATATGTTGACACACAAACCCGATCATGATTTTAAATGTGAGGCGTGCGGGAGAGGTTTTTACACGAAAAGGAGTCTAGAACTACACTTCAAAGTTGACCATACTGGCATAAAAGATCATGTCTGCAATATTTGTGGCAAAGCGTTTGGTTATAGGAAGCAAATGATGAAACATCAATTGAAGGTACACAAGAGAGAGAAATTTAGAAGCGGTCGACTGCCGTTGTACTTACAAATTGAACCAAAAGATCACCAATTAGACTGAGATATAAGTTATCAAATAATTATTTTAATGTTTTTATCTCTTTTTGACCAACTTCATAAATGGAGGAGGTACTCAATTCGTCTGTATTTTTTTTATGATTTGTAAATAAATGGTCAACCAGCCCTGTCAGTATCTTGTTAGTGAATTGAAATGTGATTTAATCAGTTACTATCTGGAATATGGCTTGATGACAACCAGCAATTTATGACTTTATTTCTATTGAATATAACCCAACATTTCATAGTACCCTCCAAAACACCAATAATAGCTATCAGCTTGGTAATGAAGATGTAGAAATTGTAAACTCACAGTGGTATAATTGGCAGGCTTTTTAAACATTTCCTTCATTTGAAACGACTTTAAGGAGAATCAGAATAGGGAGTACTGTCCGGCTATTGCTAATCGAAATCTATAACAAACATTCTGTTGGGGCACTTCCCGTTTTAAAGTCGACTATAAATGTGGGGTGCAATTAGCCACAAAACTTTATTAATACAACCATATTAAAACAAAATTACATAAAACCAACACTACATTATTTGTAGTTTATTTTTCAATATTTAAAGCCTTACGAAAATAGTAAAGACAGCAAATGTTTGAATTTATAAATTGTGATGATTATTATTGACATGTTGAAAGAAAATGAAAAGTACCTAAACCGAATATAAAGGTCAATGTTGCCACCTTATACCTACTTCTGACGTTTAGTTTTTTTTTGTTTACGAACTCAACACTAACGATTTATTTGAATTTAAATTTAGAATCGTTCTTGTCAATATTGCTATTGACAGTATTGACATTGTAATTACCAAAGAGTAAAGTAATATACTGGTAATTACCAAGCCATCAAATCAAAGCTCAATACTACAAATAAATCATGGCAAATGAAGCAGAAGAAACAATACGAAAATTATCCGTTCACAAGGGCGTCGTTGGCGTGGTGGTCGTCAACGGTGAGGGTATACCTATCAAGACTACCTTGGACAACCATGTTTCCGTACAGTATGCTGGCCTCATGAGTGCATTAGTGGACAAAGCGAAAGCTGTTGTCAGGGATCTAGACCCTACTAACGATCTCACATTTTTAAGAATTCGAAGCAAGAAAAGTGAAGTAATGGTGGCGCCGGACAAGGAATTTATATTAATAGTAGTTCAAAATCCTGTTGAATGACAAAGGTGTTTGGCTTCTCAGCCAATTATTAAATTTAATTGTAGTTTAATACTGACATTAATTGTTCTTCTGGTTCGAATAATGTTAAGTACTTATTACCTGAACTTTTAATGGTGATTGGATGTAATTGTTCATTAAAAAAGTTATTTTGGGATATTCTATTTATTTAAAATATTCCTTTTTCATAATTTTTGTACAATTTTATGAGGTATAATAGGCTGGGTACCTGGGGTTGTCTTGAGAGCAATTAATCTTGCGCAATAAATTAAAAAACATTAGGTTACTATTTTTTAATTTTCACTGGTAAAAATTAAAAATAAACAACTAGTAACTACTCGTGTTACATGAACCCGCGTCGCCCGAACCGGCCTCTGTTGTTGTCCATGGACCAGCCTCTTCGACCTCCCCGAGAGCCACGAAATTGGGGGCTTCCTTGGTATCCGTAGCCGCGTGTATTTCCATAGGGCTGGTGTCCGTAGCCCGGCAAGCCGCCCCGGCCGTATCCCCCCGCGAAGGCCGCTCGCGGGCCCGACGTGCCCCAGCCGCGCTGATGGACCCCGCGCTTGGGTCCGTCGTTTCTGTACACCGAGCTGTTCACGTTGCGATGTATGTTGTAATCGCCTGCATCCATTACGCAAAGCGATCGTATACAGTTCACTACCTAGAAAATAAAACAACTAATGTAATTGTCTGTTATTATCACTAAATGCAAAAACTAAGTTCATCGGCATTTACATTATAAACCAAACAGTATTTGGCTTTTATTGACACACCTGAAGAAATATAATTTGAAAATAATATTTCTTATGGCCTGGGTTCTATGGCGAACATGTAACATCCAGAAACAAATAAATAATTATGAAAGCATGTATAAAATAATTATGAAATTAAAAATCTCTTGGGCAGGGAATCTAACTCAGAACCCGCTGCAAGGCAAACCATAACAGTAAATAGTATGTATTCACCATTGTATAATTAATTTTTTTTATTTTCGACATCTACCCGAAAAAATACAAAAGCTCAAGATGTAAATACAAGGCACTTTGATGGTAAATGACTCGATGTCTTATTTAATGAGTGGAGTTATACAACAGCTGGCTAACACTGTCACATTACCTGAATCTTTTAATTAAATCGAATAGAATTAACTTTAGAAATAAAATTTAAACATAACCAATGGTAATTGTACCTGTCAACATATTGACACTTTAGTACACTTGTGGCGTGTATGAAGCTCCTTGGTACCTTGAGCTCGATGGGCGAGAAGTGTAGGGCAGCGTCGGGCTCGGAGGCGGCGCGCTCCACGAGCCGCTCGACGGCGGGCCGCAGCGCGGTGACGAGCGCTGCCGCGCGCGGGGACATGTCGAAGTTGAGCCAGTTGTCCAGCCGCACAACCCCATCCACCTCGATTCACACATTCATTTGAAATACATACAAAAATCTCATTGAGATTTCTGTTTATTAACAAACTATAATAACAGTAATAGTGTTGGAGCCGCTTTAAACTGCGCGACGGAACGTCGTTCGTGGCGGCCAATGCTACGGGTCGTCGTGCCGCGGCCCGATTCGTAGTTATGTTAGATGTCGTCGCCGCTCGCCCAATGGGGAGGCGAAGCTTCCAACCAATAGAACTCGCACACATGTTTTTTCCTTTTCTAATTGTTCTAATTGTTCGTTACTCTTAACTGATCACTGCTCTGTTCTGTATTACTCTCCACTTTGCAAATTAAACAGCGAAACGAAATTATTGTTTCATTGACGACGAAACAAATAGTCATTTAATTTACATATATAGTCTGTTACAGAAGTGGTAACCGGTTTTAACTTTCACTGAGTAACAGAAGTGTCCTTAATGAGGCTTATATAAATATTGCTTCTGAGGTGTGTGACGTCTGTCAATCTACAGTTGACCATTTGTGGACTAAAGCTGGACTAAAGCTTAAAAGCTTCTCACTATTAGAGGATAGCAGGTACCAGCAATGAACTAATAGAGGGTCGGAAAAGAAATACCTACCTACTAAGTGGGCTAATTATCAATAACAGTCCTACAGTCAGTTACTAAAGAATACTCACCAATTAATTCTTATTAATACCTTATGCTCACCGAATCCACACTAACAGTCCCTACAGCCCTATTAGGAGTCGGTTACAGATTACAGATGTCCATAGGGGGCAGCGGCCACTTGTAACTGCTGCCTGCTCGTTTGCTACTCTTTTCTAATAAAAAAAAACAGGTAGGGACTCACCCACTCGACCTTTCTGCTGGCGAACAGCAGCAGATGCAGCGGGGCTACCATAGTGGTCTGTTTGCAGCAGACGGTGCGCGTGCGCACCTTCTCGCCGAACACGAACAGCGGCGACGCGAACTTCTGATCCTGGTTGCTGCAGTTCACCGACGTCTTGTGGATGAGGGCCGGCTTGCCCTCCGTTGTCAGCACCTTGGACGAGGTGAATACAATTAAACAAACGTCTATCTATCTATCTATCTATCTATCTATATCGTCACGTCAAGTCCCTAACGAGGTAGGCAGAAAGCAGCGAGTGCTGAATACCTCTGTCCTTACAGACCTGCCATGTTTCATCTACATTCATCATTCTCTTCATGCATACACGCGGGTTTCGGAAAAAAAACCAAACATATCTTTAGAACAGTCGCCTTAGTCTCTGGTCAAATACTGTCACGCAACTCTTAACTCTACAAAGTACATAATGTCTTTTCTAATTTGAAATTTAAATATCACCCCCTATATCACTGAACAAATTGTAAAAAAAACTTGCACACACATCTTAGAGTATGCTATACAATTTACAATGGTATCTGAGGTGTGTGGAATCTGCTAATTTGCAATTGGGGTGTGTGATAGATAGATTATGGTCTTAAACATTCTCAATATAAGAAGAGACTCATGCACAGAAGTGGTACTACAGAACGGTTGAAAAAATATATTATACCTGGTAATAGAAAGTAATACAAGTAATCCTTTCATAGAACTGTTATTAATTAACTTTGATACATATAGGAAGGAGAAGGAAAAGGTTTAAAAACCTAATGTTTTTTGCAGCATTAGATCAATATTTGCATATGGAAATTATAAGTGATAACTTACCTTTCTCTTGGAACGGTAGTAGCATATATTAGGGTAAAGACCCATACACAGCAATGCTATCACAGTATCGAGGTCTGGGTCGGGCCCGTTGGGGTTCCAGCGCTGAGGTACGCAGCATTCTTCAGAGAATCCCGCAGAGGTTGTTAGGATATCTGGAACAAATATAGTAACAAATATTGAGTGCTTGGGTGAAAACGTAAGTAGAGTAAGGCTGCATTTCCATCAGGGATGAGTGAGGATGCGTAGCGACGAATGTGTTTGTTAAGAACCAATAGGATCCCTTCATTTACCTAACCTCGCTTAATACGCTTGCGCAGCCGAGCGAGGTTTCTCTCCTA
>DWGJ01004410.1:0-11667 GCA_018246895.1 Aspitha aspitha aspitha | reverse complement strand
CCGCATCCTCTAAATTTGCGCGTGACAATTCCTCTTCCTCCTCCTCTTCCTCATAATCACTTCCTCAACAACCCTAGAATAAAGCGCTCACTAATAGCTTTATACGATTTTGAGCTTTATTTTGTTTTGATTTGACAGTCATGTCACATGTGCGGCTGCGTGCACGGCGTGCTGCGGTGTGATCCGGTGCGCTGTCCGCCGGTGAACTGCGTCGTACCAACGATACAGCCACCTGGGCAATGCTGTCCCATCTGTACCAGTGAGTACTAGCCCTAGAAACTCTATTATGTGATTGACGTTCTATCTGAACTGTCTACTTTATGAGGATAGCCAGAAATCGTGATATCGGCGTTACAATGTATTTGAAAAAGCTACTGTTCTTGCATGACATCAAAATTCAATGACTCACATGAATTATGAATACTTTTGTTATTTGATCAGTAATTATTATAATGTTGTCTCGATATATTCCGTGCGATTAAAAGAATATTCTTTCGTATATCGTAAGCGAAATTGTTTTGAAGTTTTCCACAATAATACTATCAACATTATAATGAATCACTCTTGTTTTTATTTTCGATGTGTGTTACATCACTTTTGTGGAAACCTTTGGTAATTTATTCGTAGATTCAACAACGGCGGTATGGAACGAGTCGCACGGTTGCCACTTAGCGGGCCAGTACCACGCGCCGGGCTCCTCGTGGCACCCGTACCTGGTACCGGGCGGGTATGACACGTGTGCGGTGTGCACCTGCGAGTTCTCCACTCGGCAAGTCCGCTGCCCGCGGGTGCGCTGCCCCCCTCTACGTTGCGCCGAGCGGGAAGCGTACCGACCAGATAAGAAGTCCTGCTGCCGAGTTTGCCCTGAGGTGATTTAAAAGTGTAACTTATTTTTTATATTTAGTATTTAGAAATATTAAATTTGAGGTTTGAAGAGTTTACGCAAGTTCCACAATCGGTAGATGTTTTGGTCACTAATGATAACATTGGAATAATCCAACTAGTTTTGGAAACAATCAATATTTCATATCAATTTGGGTGACTTCATTTCAGGTAAAGACGAAGAAGACAGAAGAAGAAACACCGAAGGACCAGGGCGCGCCGCGCACCGCCGAAGAGATCCTGGCGGAGGGCGGCTGCAAGTTCCCCGACGGGCCACTGCCCAACGGCAAGGAAGTGCACCCGTCCATACACTCGCACGGCGAACAGCGCTGCGTCACGTGCAGATGCAAAGTGAGTCTCGTCTCGTCGCGTCTCGAACTTGCTGTTACCTACCCATCTTCACGTAATCTTTTTGGTGGCTGACCAAAAACGTCGATAAAATCTTGTGTTTAGCAGTGGGATTAAAGGGTTGCGTAGTGAAACCAGTTATTAAGACATTATTAAGAGATGCTTCTTGAAAAATTTTTTTCCGAAATGATGGAATAATGTATGTATGCAACGTGACAAAAATACTTCCAATTTCACAATTAATCAAAGTGTAGTGCTGTAAAAGTAGGCTGTCGTTAGAATACTATCATGGAGTAGTGGGCTGGGTATCTGTACAAGCGATGCGTGAGCATTATTTTATACTCGTTTCAGGACGGCGAGGTGACGTGTATCCGGAAGCGGTGCGGGCGCGCGGCGTGCGCGCGGCGGCGGCGAGGCGACGGCTGCTGCGCGTGCGCGCGCCACCGCCGCCAGCGCGCGCCGCCGCCGCCCAGCTGAGAGCCGCGCGGCTCGGTGCACGCACTGTGGCGACGTCGCCGCCGACCGTCGACCGTCAACCGACACGCGAATACCGCAGCGTAGCGTTACACGCTCAAGTCTAACCGATAGTACTGTAATACGCTAGAGAATTGTAGGACAGGTGTACATACATGCGCCTGGCAGCGTAGCGTTGCGTAGCCGCTTTTTCTGTATGGAGAATCGAAATAACGAACTGTTAATAGCGTAGAGGTTATAACCGGGAGCTGTATACTTACTCCTTATATTTAGCAATATTTGACTGCATTCTACGCTATTCATGTTTGGGATTAAAAGCCTACTATGTATGGAATATCATCAACAGTTAACCAATATTTCGCTATAAAAACTAAACATATCTTGATACATTTTACATGCCCACGGTTTTTTCAACATAGTAAAAAAAGATAACTCATAACTTTCTGTATTTTTTAAAATATTGACGATGTTATAAAATTAACAGTTGGCATCGATTTTATAAAATAAATTATATTTTCATATGTAAGCGTTATTATCGGTTGCTATGAAATTCTGAATTTGATCACGCTACGGTCGGTTAGGACGAAAGCAAAATACGCCATTTTGATACGTTCGGTTTGATTATGGTTGCGGTGGAAGCATGAACTGATAATACTTTGATGCTTTTCTAATGCTGTCGGGTTCTTAAAAAGCATTAAACGACTTTTATATTATCCTTATGTGCCTTTGGATCAATATTGAAAAACGCGTTTGCCATAAAGTTGTAATCTTTTTCGTTTGTTAACTCTCAATGTGAGCGCAAAGCTATTCTTCGTTTCTGTAGAGCGTTTTGATTTAAAAATAACTTGACAGTATAAGAATAGCCTATCGCATTGTTTATTGAAACAAATATAACTACAAATGTGTGAAATTTTTCTTATCACGGAAGACAGTACCAGAGAAAAATATGTCTTATTTCTCTTTTTAATGTATGTAATCTTAATTTTCTTTGTATTGCAACTCCGCGTTTTTGTTCGGTAATTATATAGTATGAACATAATGTAATTTTGAACATATTTTTATTCTATAAAGTATTATCGGGGAGTGTTTGTGGCTGCGCGAACGATAATTGACGACTCGCCATATATTGCAGTTGTACACAGCGCTGGACCCCCGTCTACACCCCAGACTGCTATAGGCTAAGTGAGTGAACGCTAGAATTAGCGGTGTGCGATTGTGAATGAATGATACTAACGAAATCATTCGATTGTTATAATATCTCGATAACGAGCATCAGTAACGAGGGAATGAAACAAATAGGTAAGCGCTGCCCGGTGAGCGTGCCGCCACGTTATTACTCCGGATACAGTATTATCTGGTTACCGCGAAGATCACAATCATCCAGCTGTTCGTTCGAGCATGATACATAGTGCAAAATGAGCAAGCTTGATTGAAACATCTATTTTCATTATTACAGTATTATTCAATGGCTAATGATTTCCAGGTTGGTCGATAGTTGTTTAAAATTGAAAAACTGACTGTACCTAGTAAAAAAGTTCTTTATATTTTTCATATGATTATGTTCCGGACTAATATGTTTTGTGCTATGCATTGTGGACGAAAGAAAAGCAGGAGTGGATGGTGCGTACAGGGCTTTACTGCGCCGGACCCCGTCTATACCCCAGGCAGCTGTGTGATAAGTGAGTGAATGTTACGATCTAGCGGTGTGCGACTGTGAATGAATGATATCGAGAAAAAACGTAAACTACTGAATATTTTATCTTGTCATTCGCGTACCTTATATACCATTATTGTAGTTATCATTCGATTGCACATCACTTATGATCACACACCGCTATTTCATTCTATAGACTGATATATTTTTATGTACTCGTGCGATTCGAATGTGTCTAGTATTTAGTCTGCGGCAGCGGCTGCGGCCGCGCGGGGCCCGGGGTCGGGAGAAGCGGCTTCCGTGTATTATTCATTATTCGTCGAGAATATTTACTTCCCACCGGTATTTTAATTGGTATTATGAGTCCCGAAATTGATAGGCGCATGACGTCACCCGAAACCGATCCGGTTGTAGAGTAGTATTAGTGGTGCGGCGGCCCGATCGCTCGGGACGGGAGTCAGGAACGGGGCGAGCGCGGTCGATGATGTTAAAGATGTGCCATATTTTCTTAATGTAAATAATAAATTATTACATTTAACTTTACTTATGTGCATATTTATTTACGATATTTACGATTCTAATGTATATTACTATGGGGTTATTGCAAGTGTAGCTTGTTTCGGAACCATCACAAAATCTTGTAATCGGTTATTATTTGTGCATTTGCTTGTAGTTTGGTATATCTTTTTGTAATATCATACAAATATTCATGTTGTACGTTGTTTATTAGGTGAAGTTTCATTGTATTAATGCGCCCTATACGTACCACCCGTCTTTGGTATCCGTCCCCTGTGTGCACGATAAGCTACACACGGGACGCTCAACATTTGAGACAAATGACGCAGGCGTTCCTTCAGTGGATGCGCCAGTGGACATATTCGGATTGTGCGTAACGGGCTTAGTTCGCCCGTGTGCTGTAGAGGCGGGCGAGAGCTGATGTAGTGTAAAGTAATATAAGCTTGAGATAATGCAACTGTCGGCCAGAACAGATATTATTGTAAATAATCATAATTTTGCCTATTATTATGAGTATAATATATTATAGATGCGTATGATATTTTACGTTTTAAACGTTGTTTACTTTTATAAACTAAATATTGCGCAATATGCCGATATAAAGCTATTAGTTAAGTTTTAGATTATGTAAAATCGTGACTAGTTTTGTTTAATTACTAGGTAAACAAATAGTTACGTAATTAAGGAAGCTAGTCCAAATGTTTCGATGTGATGGAAATGAATGCCATGTAGCTAGAGATACGAGTATGTCTGCCTTCAATAATTATGTACATTATATAATTGCGAGTAAAGTATTTCGTTGTAGCGACATGGATATCTAGCGTTTTCAAATATTTCGTGAGACATTACCAAAAAAACTTTGTATAATAAATTTTTGCTTCTTGTTGTGGGTTCTAGTCCATCAAAATTGTGACTGTATTATAGGGTTATACTCACCTTTTATTGGCTCTTATTATGTTTTTGTCGTAATGAGAATATAGTTCGACTACATGTATTGATATTGATCAAGAGTTATCTTGGTTTTTAGTTGTATTGTATTATCTAACAATAGAGAATAATCACCTATGGCTTGCGAATAACATAACTAATGGCCATAAGAATAAGTACCATGAAACTGCTTGTATTTGCATTGTTTTTCATTTAATAAATATTATTATACGTAATAGCTCTGGATAACTCTTTATTATTTACAAGACAATATTTAATTTGATTTTATCAATGGAACATATCAGTTCGGAGTAAAGTTAGCGTAAATTGCATAATCATCCTGACTGTGTAATATCAGTCATTATATTGTAAACCAATACAGTTTTAGTATGCAATAAATTACCTGTGAATTCTTCTAATGTCTTTCTTTCATCATCATCACCACACAGTCTTCGGCTTAATATTACTTAACATAAAGTAGATTGGGAGTAATTAAAAAAATACGCACCAATTTCGTTCGACTTAAGACCCTTTAATATGATAGTAATATTGGTACACCCATGTTCTACAAAAAATATTCGAAAATTAGATAAAAGGGATCGGAGCAATTTTATTCAATCACTATTAATATTATAAAAGCGAAACCGGAACAGAGAGATATACAGAGTTACTTTCGCATTTATAATATTAGTAGGTATTACGGATATTTATCTGTATTATTTGTTGTAAAAGTATCCTACAAAATTAAAATACTGCCCACAGTCACTATTCCAAGCAGCCGAAGCCGCTGGCAAAAGTTAGTACATAATAAATTCACATACATTTGTAGTGTAGTATTATAGTCCTAATTAATAGCAGTAGTAGTGTATTAAAATGTCACAATCCTAAATCTCAACATAATAACATTATAAAGAAGATTTTTTTAAAGCCTTCATGGTGTTGAGCATTGCGTTTGCGAGTTCTTCAGCTACTTTAGTAGTGCTGTTGACGCCCATGATCCCGATTCGTAGAGCCTTGCCCACTGTTGGGCCTAATCCTCCGAAGATTAGGATGCGGTAGCTGAAACATGATATCTATAGTAAAAAATAACTTTAAACTGAAGAAATAACTAGCGAAGTGACTAGTTATTAAACTATTTTTTGTCGTATTCTTCTGTAACACAAATTATACTAAACTGTCTGAATTTACGGCTATTAAAAACTAGTAATAATAAATAAAATTTGATAACAAAAAATAAAATTTGTTTGCTCTTTGCCAGTGTATTACTTAAGGTTATCAATCACTGCAGTCTACAGACAACTGTAATGAAACTGCATTATGGGCGGTAGCCTGAAGTCATTATGTATTTGATCGAAACATATTCGTTCGTTTTTAACTCTATTCTGTTTACCACTTTCTACATAAATCATAAAAAAAAAATACTTACTTATTCCTTAAATGTGTCACGAACTCCAAGTAATCGTATCCTTGAGGCAGCACGACTGTGGTGACGGTCACCAGCCTGTCCTCCGGCTTCGGTACCAGGAACTCGAAACCGTACTCTGTGAGTTTCCTGTGAAAGTGTGCAGTGGAGGCTGCGTGACGTGCCCAGGACTTCGGCAGGGTTTCACGGGATACTTCATTCAAGCAGGATCGAAGAGCCCAGAAGAGCGGCGGACTCATTGTATGATGGTAACTGGAAGTAATCCCAAATTTATATCTCAATAGTATCACTTTACGTCACGATCAGAACACTTCGAATGAGTTGCAATTTCGTGTCATTCAAAATAAAGAAAATACATAGATGTAAGTAGATGTACATTGTATATATGTATATACACACATATAGTAACGATTAGTTCCGTAGATTCATGATGTAGGTTCATGAACTGTTGAACGGAGGCCTGGAACATGTGTTACGGCATTGTTCCCGTGTGTCCTAGTCTAGTGGTTATAGACCCTGACTGCAAATCTTAAGGTTGCGAGTTCGATTCCCAGTAAAAATGTTTGTTTGAGCACGTTTACTTACGTTACACAGAATAAGGGATTATTGTTATATTTATGAAAAACTAGGTACTTAATAACACAATGCTTACGCCCGAGTGTTTCCATAACAGTTCCATTGTTGAGCTAGAAGCTTGATGTCGAAGTAGAACGGTGGCTCGTGCGTCCTGCTATTGATCTTCTTCCTACAACAGCCGTACATTGCGATCAGTAGGAACACGGTGACATAGCGAGAAGTCGATCGAGCCGCACGTGACGCTATTATACGCGGACAGATTATCATGACCAAAAGAATAATATAAATGGGGGCAATTAGAAATGTTTTCCTACCATTCGTTGTTTTATTAGCTTTACAAAATTGTGTTACCAGTCTCATATTGTTAGCATTGCCTATCTCACCATAATCTCTTCGAAAGCAATATATCGAATATAATATAACGGTAGTAAGCGTTATGTTGCACGACTCGTACTTGTGAAGCAAAAATAGATCGCATAGTTCATCTACTACTTGAATAAGCTGCTTGCAAGAAGCAATCGTTTTAAGCTCAGAAATGCTAATGGGACAATCATAAGTTAAAAAAATAATAAACAAAGGAGTATAACTGAAGAAACAACGAAAGATTCAGCAGGCGGATAGGGACGGTCTTTCTTCATTCAGCAATTAATATGGACATTTCTTTTCAATTTTGAATTTACTTCGTTTTTTAGAAACGAGATAAAAATTCTCACTCTGCTCTTGTACTGAAGGCGACAGGAGATATACCGGCTGGGCCGCTGAGCGCCTTCTGCGTCGACGAGTAAACTGCGTCTACACTCCACTTGTCCATGTAGAATGGCGACCCGGCTAAGGATACTACTGTATCTACCAGTAACAACGTGTCGTACCTGCAAAGTAATAGTTATGTTCATTAATTTACCTATGTACATATATGAATGTGTTTTTATTGTCATGGTCAAGTTCTAATGTAACTTCGTTGTCTACTGCCTTTGGGACAATAATATTCCGCACATTATTGGGAACGGGTCATCCGGTAACGGAACGACAAACGAATCCGGAAGAGATGGGTAGAAATATTCAAATACGGCATGACATTGCAGTCTTGGAAACAAAAGACAGAGTAATGGCATTTTCGTATTCAGAAGGATGGTATACGGAGTATGTTACTTGTGACAAAGATCTCCGAGACCCTCTAAGTCCTGCACGGTCCCGGTGGAGGAGTCTCCGTGAGTGATGAAGAGCGCTGTCGGCCGCAGCCGCCTCAACTCGGTCTCCAGCTGGCTCAAACTGAACGTGGCATTCATCGGTACTTTTATTACTTCTACTTTCACTCCTGAAATATTATCGTGTAAAATACATATAATAAAGTTCACGAATTTGTTAGAAAGACTGATGACATGAAAATTATGTTACGCTGCTTATTATCGTAGTGGTAGTTGTGGTGTCCTGTTTATTTGTTGTGTGTTGGGATCAGGTATTAAATGAAATCACAACAGATGCTTTAACCACGGAGCGCGCGCGTCCGCCCAAGTCGGTAGTTGCACACGAATGCCCCCTAACGCTTACCGTACGCGCGCGTGCCGCTTGCACTTTATTTCTGCCTACATCACACCTCTCCCTTTATATAAAAAATTAAATCAATTAATTTAGCTGTTCTAATACTAATACATACTAATGAAATTACCGATATTGTAGTCAATAATATCTATCTAACAATAGCTAATTTCTAATTCTAATACTAATAAATACTAATGAAATGACCTCTAGTCTAATCAATATTATTAATCTGACTTTAGCTAATTTACTGGTTTTCAATAATTACTTGTTCTTTGTACTTTAGTTTAACAAATCTATTCTGTCACTTATTTATGCTTTTGTTGAATCAGTTTCTTTATTAGAATCTTCAGCTTGATTTACTGGTTGTTCCACTTGCCACTGTCCTTCTACTTTTTTAAGGTGGATGATGTGTCGTGACCGTTTTCGTCGTTCCACACATTATATTCATTTCCCCTGGAGCTTAGCACAGTATGTGGTGTTGGGTTAAATGTCGCCGTGAGTTTATTTTCCTTGGTCATGTTTTTACGTAGACTTTCTCTCCTGTCCCTATTTCATAATCAGTTGCTTGCCGTTTCCGGTCTTCATACGTCTTCCCTTTTTCTTTCATCAAACTGTCTCTATCTCTCATTTCGCAATCAGTCTCGCTTCTGCTCCCGATTATCGATGGAATCTTGTCTCTAAATTTCCTAGTTCCTGGCAGAAATCTCTGAAGTCATGACTATTAAACTGTTTTCCATTATCCGCAGTTATGGAAACCGGAATACCGAGTCTTGAAAACATTTCTTTGAGAATTTTTATGGTGTCATTGGTGGTTATTGATTTCATAGTTTTTATTTCTTTATATCTACTGTAGTAATCAATAACCACCATAAGTAATGGCCAGAAGGAAGAGGGCCTAAAAAATCCATGGCCATATCCTGCCAAGCTTAATCTGGTAACACGCGTCTTTTTAAGGGTAATGGTGGATTACCCGCAGAAACGAGTGTACAGCCACGGCAGCTTCTGACTTTGGCCTCCGCATCTTTGTCTATCTTAGGCCACCAAACTTTCGTGCGCAACCGGCCCTTCATTGCAACGATTCCCGGGTGCCCTTCGTGAGCGGCTTTCAACACCTGCTTCCTTAGACTTGTAGGTATTACAATCTTATCCCCTCTGAGTAAAATACCCTCATGCACCCAAAGCTCGGTTCGAAAGGCTCGGTAATGATTCGTTTGAGAATCCCATACGTCTGTGTTTAAGGCTTTCTTGATTAGCTTTATTTCCTCGTCTGATTCAGAAACTTCGGTTAATGTCTGCATTGGTATGGCCTGAGGTCTTACGTACTCCACAAGTTCAGAGGTTTGGACCTTTGTTGCTTGGCATAACCGGGAAAAAGGGTCGGCAATGTTGGTCTTCCCTGGTCGATATACAATCTTAAAATTATACGATTGTAGTCGTAATACCCACCGTTCGATCCTAGCGCAGGGTTTAGAACGCGGCCCGAAAATTACTTCCAGAGGTTTGTGGTCTGTAACCAATCAAACGTTTTCCTACCGTAGAGATAAATATGAAAGTGCTCTACAGCCCACACTAAAGCCAAAGCTTCCTTCTCCGTCTGGCAGTACCGTTTTTCAACGCTAGACAGGCTCCTATTTCCGAAGGCTATGATTCGGGGCCCGGTCGCGTCAATTTGTACTAGTACAGCTCCTAAACCGACAGGACTGGCATCCGCCAAAACTTGAGTTTTATCTTTAATGTTCCTTCGCATGGTAACAATATCTTCACGCTTATTAATCTTTTCTTCCAACGGCACTGGTATCCTACGGCAAGGCTGACTAACAGGGGTAATCGTACTGTCAATGGCAATATCGAGCTTAATGTCTTTAAATTTCGGAAACATGGTAGGGTTTTGTTCTTGACTTACCACATTAATATTGATTCCTAACTTCAAAACTTTAAGGTCAATGGCGGTTTCTTTCCCAAGCAAGTCCCGGGTGCCGTTTTTAATAACATAGAAGGTGCTTGGTTTTTCTTCCAAACCGATTTTAACTGTAGCTTCAAATGACCCCAGAACCGTCAAGGGTACGTCACTGCCATATCCCATAAACACTCTATCAGGATTAGCGATTTGGTTCCAAACTTGTATGTTGTGATTTTTTAAATTGTTCCATGTTTTGTCGGTTAATATATTGGAATTGCTTCCCGAGTCTATCAGCAACTCAACATCCGCGACTCCGCCTAGATTACATCTTATTTTTTCGTCTTCACCTAGTTAGAATATGTAGTTTATGTTGGAGGACGATGATGAGCCAGATTTTTTATCATCTTCGTTCGACTTTGCTGAATTTTGAGGAGTGTAAGATGGTCTACTCCTTTTGTTGTGTATGGGCACTCTGAATTCGTCTTTGTGAGTAGGTTTCCGCTTATTTACTCGTGTCCGACATCGTGCCATGTAATGACCAATATATCCGCATTTGGAACATTTTTTATCTCTAGCTGGACAAGATGAATTATCTCCATTGTGTTTTTCACTACCACAACGAAAACAACCCTTCTTTTGGAAATCATTACGATTCGATTCTATTCTATTTAGTGTCGATGGATTTTGTTGGTCATTGTTACTAAAGTCAGATAGCTGTCTTTGCACGGATTCCATAGCATTAGCCTCACTTATAACTTTGTCTAATGTAATAGTATCGCCTAATGTTAACATTTTCTTTTTGAGTTCTGTTGAGTTACATTTTTCAATGATTTGATCGATTAGATCGTCCTCTTCGTTTGTAAACTGGCATTTTTTACTTTGTTGGCGCAGCCTTACAAGGAATTTATCGAATTTTTCGCCTGGCTCTTGTTTGAGCAATCTGAATAAATGTCGTTCATATACCTTACTTTGTTTGGGTAAAAAATATTCATTTAGTTTATTTATTGCTATTTTATAAACATCAGTCGTATCCGAGATCTCGTCATCTGCAATGTGTGCTCCTGGTATATTATAGTAAATATCTTGTAAGGCGGTTCCTCCCATGTGAAGGAGAGTGGCTCTTTTCTTGCCTGGCGTGGACACGCCTGTCGCGAGGAAATATATCTCTAGGGCTCTCATCCATTTGTCCCAGCGTAATCCCAATGACATGGGATCCCCATCACATTGTAAGGGTTCTATTGGTGGTAGATTGGACATATTGAGCGACCTGAAAAAATACCAGTATGTTTTTATGATTTATTGCACCCTTGGTGCCATTGCACCCTTGGTGCCATTGCACCCTTGGTGCCATTTGCACCCTTGGTGCCATTTGCACCCTTGGTGCCATTTGCACCCTTGGTGCCATTTGCACCCTTGGTGCCATTTGCA
>DWGJ01004409.1:0-11669 GCA_018246895.1 Aspitha aspitha aspitha | reverse complement strand
GTGCACGGCGCGCTGTGCGGCGCCCGCGGGCCGCTGCCGCGCCGGCCGCTGCGTGTGCGCCGCGGGCCGCGCGGGCACGCACTGCGAGCGCCGTTAGCACCATCATACTGTCTTATAAATGTTAAAAAGATCACAATGTTTCAATTTTATATGCTTATTATAGAAATACCAATATACATATATCTGCAAAAAGCAACATAAATAAGTAATAATTTTGAATAAATAAAGACCCGCAGGAAGTGGACAGTGGACCGGACAGATCTACTAAAGTACCTGAATAAGTGTGATTGAATAACAGGTAAATACTTTATCTATACAAAAAAAGACACGAGCGACTATCTCCTCAGATATAAACATCACAATAGCACAGTTCGACGGAGGCGCCCTGCTGTCGCTGACGCGCGGCGGCCGCGAGCAGCGCCTGCGCAGCGCCGGCGCGGTGCCTGCGCGCGTGGCCCTCAACTTCACCACGGCCGATCCCAACGGACTACTAGCTTGGATCGCCTTGGTGAGATCTTCATGCTCTAACTATAATGCATAGTGTCAAAGATAAATAATCAAATTGTGCATTATGTTAACGGCAACATCTATTCTTATGCATCATCGTTTGAACCCGTAGAAAGTATGACAACGAACGCATAACATTTCATAGCACACTTCGTTCACAGGACAACGACTACATAGGCATTGGCCTCGAAGACGGGTATCTCCGATTGGTTTCGTCACTCCACTGTGCACTCGCCCCCAGAAAAACTAACGTGACTCGGCTCTTACCACAGGCGGGCTTCTTAGCTGATGGCGAATGGCACACGATAGTTTTAAACCTAAAAAGCGAAAATATTTCTTTGATATTCGATCGATCACTCATTCATCAAGATGAACCATGCTCGATCCAGTCGTCACTTTATGAAGACGTAGAAGTTTATATAGGTGAGTAGTGGCTATGAGGTAAGAATAATGTACCTAATTGATTTGTATGTATCATCTGAATTTTTAGTCTCTAAATTATCATGGCTACGGGATGTGTTTCCATTTTAACCTGTCAACACAAATACAACGGATTTTCTTATTATAACGTATTAAATTGCATTAAAATTCATGAAAAGTAGTTGTTAACTTGACTAACTATTATATTTGACTAATGATCTTGTTAAATATCTAGGATCAGAAATATTATTTGATGTAAATACGAGCTCGTACCTCATTTAACAAGTTGGAAAATTTACCTTAGTGACTTCAAAATTATCTATACGATCTGTGCCATACCTAACTCATATTTTGTTCTTTTAGTTACTAGTTCAGGCCCAACCTTATTAGTCACTGAACGTAATTTCTCGATTGCAGGAGGGTTGAACACAGACCACCACGGTGGTACCACGGTCAGGAAAATATTTCCGCAAAATTTCAAAGGCTGCGTCGACCACATCTCAGCCAGCGAAGACACCTATCTGACTGACTACACCAATGTGTACAGTGAAAACCTGAAGTCGTGCCAATGGTTCCCATCGACATAACGTTTATAACTATGTTTACGAATCTACTCTTATTTGTAATATTTTTGTCCAACACTACCTACTTTGTTTTAGGTATATTTGTAATTAATGTGTGCATACTCATAGTACAAAATTGGTCTAGTCTGGTTATAATTAATGTAGGTAGGTATATTAATAGTCAATATATAGTTATATATAATCTTAAAGTTTTTACTAAAGTCATGTTTAATGTAATTTTAGTCACTTCGACTTATTAAAGATGTTGCAGCATGGACTAAAATAAAATTAAAAATTCATCGTACACAAAATATAGTTTTATTGATATATTCATGTTTAATAAATTGTATACATAACATCATCAAATATTATATTATAAACATATACATTTCGTTATACGTTACTAATTCAAACACAAATATAATATGAGATGTTATCCCCATTAATTATATTATGTTTCCATGTAGTGAATAAACATTTAGTTACAAAACTGTTATAATTTCGTTTGGCGTACATGTTCAGTAGCTAAACACGCTTCCTACACAAAGCTCATGGAATTCAGTTTTATGTACATTCCCATATTAAAGCGACGCGTACGGAGTCGTACACTCCATTAGGCCTATTTACAACTGGAATAACGTTGGAATGATTCACTGTGGTTCACAGCAATGTTGCGGCGCATGACGGCGCATGACGGCGCATCGTCCAATACGGAACACTCCTCTAGGAACATAACATCGATTCCTTTACTGATACTCGACACTATAATATCTCGATATAATTTCTAAAAAATAATAAATATCATATTAAGCGACAGGAATAAATAAAATTGTTAATTGCACACCATGATAAAATTTACGAATATTAAAACAATCTCCGGGTAAGCCTAGCTTACGTCTCCGAGTGCTGCCTTTTTGAAATTCAGTACAAATATTCTCCTTAGCCAAAGACACATCACTAAAATCATAAATATATTTGCAAACGAAAAATAAAATCCTAGGAATGTTTCTGATAACATTTATAAACGCATAGAAAGAACAGAATAAGCGGATCACAGAAGTAAATATTATATATTTACGAAGTATTACGGCCGAAGCCAGGGCGCGGGCCTTGTCCATGACAAACACGCGAGGCTGCCCGTGGCTCGAGCTCAACACCGCCGCAAGAAGGCCCAAGTCATTATAACAATTACATATTATGTTACTAGTATAAATGTGACATTTTCACAAAACTTTTAAACAACATTTAATAATATAATTTGTGAATAATGACACTAAGAACATCAAATTCCATATTTATGTATGTATTATTTCCTATTTTTTTTTATTATAAAGGAATACAATTAAAAAGATATTTCACTTATCTATATTGTATTTTAGTTAAAATTAAGACTGATGTCAGTTAACATTTATCATTCTCTAATGTAATATTCAATAATAAAATAAAGATCAATACGGGATCTCGTTCTACATTACGATTGGAGCACAACTCCTCACTGGAGACGTCGATCCGACAATTCCTTAGACACCGGGTGGTAACAATCTCAATAATTTTATAATCTCTAAACTCGTAAACAATTTATTCTATATTAAACAATGTCATCAATAAAAATGTCACGTTTCATGAATAAAAACAATAATAATTGAATTAAAGAAATTATACATACACGTGTATCAAACAAGTGTTTACTTTAGAGTATATAAAATTAGGTATAATTAAAAAATCCACTTTTCACTCATGTGGCAATGTGCTATTTCCTAACGTCAACTCCGGTCCTGTTCCGACACCGACCATCCATAAAAGTACGTAGCAAAGTTACAGATCATCATCAAAATGTACTATGAAAGCGTTCACAAACAATACCATAGAGAGAAAGCATTTACTTTAAAAAATCAGTCTCATTCGCATAAGGAAGTGATCACAGCACACACACTGGAAACTCGTTGCAGGGCGAGGGGCCATGTCCCTCACAAAAGAACTTTTAATAATTAATAGAGCACCTTGGTTGCTAAATTGCTATACTTAAATATGATAAAAACATGCAACTGACCAATCGATTTTGATTTATAAAAATATTAAATGTATGGAAAACATACGAAGCCAAGAAGACTAATGATATCAAATGGAAGTACAGTTTGTATAACTATAAAGAAAATACATTGTAGTTTTCGGGTGAATTTGTAAACGTTTCGTTAATAAAGTAAGTAAAACAAGCTGACAGCATAGACTAGATATAGGTTTACAAAAGATTACAGACACACCGACAAGGGACGATCGTAGCAATTATGTTTCATAAAATAAATCTGTCAAAAAGACAAGTTCACAAATAAAGCACACATGAAGCTACAAATTCCGCGAGCCATTCTCATCGACGACAACTGTTACAGAACGTGTGCTCGGCCGCTACGCCCGTCGCGGCGCCTCGCGCTCTATATTATACGACAAGATGAACGCGAGAATCTCCACGTTTACAATCACTTATTAAAATAAAGGTACACATCGTAAGTATGACGGCGATCACTGCGCGCTGGCAAACGTCCCACGTGGCACCGGTCGCTCCAGGCTCGATCGCTTAATATATACATATACATACATATAAATTATATACTCTAGGTACCCGGGAGGTACGTCACTATCCGGGGACGCGCGGTCGGAGCCCGGGAATTCGGAAACGATCGGCTACGGAGGCAGCGGGCGGCGCGCCTCACGGCGAGTAGGGGTCGCGGGGCGGCGCCGGGCGGCGGGCCAGCGCGCGCGAGCCCGCCGCCGCGAGCGCGCGTCAGGGGCCCGCCGGCTCCACCAGCCGCTGCACCAGCACCGCCACGAACACCGCCACCAGCAGGAAGCCCGCCGCCATCAGCAGCGCGGCGTGCCGCGGCGTCAGCGAGCGCGTGGAGCGCGGGCGGCGCACGCGCGGCGCGGCGGCCGCGGGCGGCACGGTGAGCCGCGCCGCGCCCGACCACGCGCCGGCCAGCCCGCCGCGCACGGCGCACACGCGCACCTGGTACTCGCCACCGTACTCCAGCTCCTCCAGCTGGAACTGTGCCTCGCCGCCCGAGTACACCTGTCCAATGACCGGACGAAATATGACACCGATCTTTACTAGCTTTTGCCCGCGACGTAGTACTTTGGACAGTTTTAATTTTTTAGGATATTTTTTTACATGTAATACAGATAAAGACTGTAAATAAACAACTGAACAACTTCTATCCGATCTACATGAATAAAAATGTAAGTGCTTGAAATAAAATATTCTTAACCCAATATCGTTTTAAAGAACTTTTGTGAAGTAAAATTGTAATGTATCATTATGGTTCTGTTTCATTGTTATTAACTAGTAACTAGTTAGTTTTAAATACCCTTGCAATACGTGCAAATATTTCGGTCCGCTGTACATAGATCACCTACCTGCTTGAAGATTGCGTCCTTGCCTCTCGCGCACTGCAAGACATACTCGGCATCGTCGATTTCGTCCCAGGTGAGAAGGGCGGTGCGCGGCGCGGGCAGCTGCACGGCGGGCGCGCGGGGCGCGGGCGGCGGCGCGGCCAGCGTGCGCGCGCTCAGCGGCTCCGACCAAGCGCCGCGCCCGCCACGCTCGTCGCTACCGCGTATGCGGAATGAGTATGCTGTTGCTTCACGCAACTTTTTCACTTTACAAGAACGCGCAGAACCTCGGTACACAGGTCGGAAATCGCGGGCGTCGGTCGCACGCATTTCGACGCAGTACTGAGCGCCCTCTCCGGCCGAATCCCACTCGAGCCGCAGATGGTTGTGTGCGGCTTGAGCGCACCGCAGAGGCGGAGGAGCGGGCGGACGCGGCCGCGTGGCCGCGCGAGACTCCTCCGACCAGTCGCCGATTCCCAGTTCGTTGAGCGCAGCGACTCGCACCCTGTACACGGTGTCCGGCTCGAGGCCCTCGACGAGACGCTCCGGGGTCGGGCCGTTGGTGTCGTAGGCGGCGTCCCCTACCTCTACGCGGTAGCCCAGCACGTCGGCGCCGTGGTTTGCCGGCGTCCGCCAGTGCAAGCGCAAGGTTTCCGCGGTGGCCTCGTGGCGCAGGCCGGCGGGCGCAGCGGGCGGCGCGCGCGGCATCAGCAAATCTCGCACGCCGGACCAGGCGCCGCGGCCGGCCGAATTTATTGCGCACACTCGGAAAAAGTATGGGGAGAAAGGCGTCAGCTTCGCGACGACGCAGGAAGTATCGAGACCGCGATAAACCTCAGCGAAAGCCTCATCGACGTTCGTGGCACTCATCTCGAGACTGTAGTGTAGAATCGGAGCTCCGTTGCTTCCCGGCTCGGTCCATTCGAGGCTAGCGGAACGCGGGGTTTCAATGCGAGCGAGAGGAGCGTCCGGAGCGTCCGGCGGGGCCGGCGCCGTGGCGAAAGAGAGCGCGGGCGACGGAGGGCCCGCTCCGACTTTATTACAAGCGATGACCCGCAGCAAGTAGTCGCGACCCGGCAGCAACTCACGGACGACGCACTCGGTTGCCGCGCCGCAATGTGCGATACGGACTGCACCCTCCGAGTCGGACAGTTCCACCCTGTACTCCGTCAAGGGCACGCCACCGGTGCAGTCTGGCGCGCGCCATCGTACCGCAAACAACGTAGCTCGGGGCTCGGCAACGGGCTCGGGCGGCGCGCACGCTCCGGGGCACGTCGCCTCCGTGGTCACGGTCTCCGTCGGAGACCAATCGCTATCGCCGACGGCGTTGACGCAACGAACTCGTGCTCGATACTGAGTACCCGGCAGAAGACGATCGCAGTGCGCTTCTCTTTCGGGTCCATGATATGCCGACCGATAACCGTCGCCGTCGTCCAACTCCAATGTATACGACTCGATGGTCGCACCGCCGTCGTCGGCGGGTGGGTCCCAACGGAGACGGAACGCGCGCGAATGTATCTTGCCTCGGGACGTCGGTCGACCCGGCGTTCCGGGTCGTTCGGGGAGCGTGCGGTACGTGACGTCGGCTGACCAGGGACCCTGTCCGTCGGAAGTTTCGCAGCGCAGGCGGAATCGATAATCGGTGGCCCGTCGTAGATCGTCGCACACGTAAGTCTGATCGGGCCCGCTGTATACGGGCAAGAAGCCGTGGCCGTGGATGACGTCGTCCATTTGCAAAGTGAATTCTTCGTCGGCGCGCCGCTCCCAGGCGAGGGCCAGTGAAGTGGCGGTAGCGTCGCGCAACGCGGGCGGCGCGGGGGCGGGCGGCGGCGAGCCGGCCGTCCACGCCACCACCTCCTCGCTCCACTCGCCCTGGCCGCACTCGTTGACGGCGGCGATGCGGAAGCGGTAGCGCGTCTGCGGGCGCAGGTTGTTGACGGTGTGCTGGCGCGTGCGCGGCTTGGTGAGCTCGGAGAAGCCGTCGCCGCAGTCCATCTCGAGGAGGTAGTGCGAGACGCGCGCGCCGTTGTCGGCGGCGGCCAGCCAGCGCAGCAGCAGCGAGGTGCGAGCGCGGTGCGACACCCGCGGCGGCGGCAGGCGCTCGGGCGCGGCGGGCGGCGCGCGGAACGTGGCCGCCTCGCTGGCCGCGCCCGTCAACTCGCCCGCGCGGATTTGTAAACATACGGAGTATTCGCAACCCGGCCGCAGGTCTCTCACCCTGTTACGATACAAATATTATTAATCAGAATAGAATACAACTCAAAAACTGTCAGTGTTACGTTATAAAACACTAATTCCATTATTACTTTCAAAAATCATATACTATTACAAACCAAACATATTAAGATAAGTATTTAATGCGATTCATACCTGCACGAGAGTGAAGGACCGCTGTAGATAGCTTTGTATCGCCCACGATCTCCGAGGAGTAAGTCGTAAGTTAAATCCACATTAGGAGGAGTGACGCCCTCGGGTAATGGAGAGTTCCATTGCACTAATGCACTTGTTGGTGTCATGTCACTCACCTAGAATTACAAAGATAAATGTCTCAATTTTTAAAACACAGTCGTATTTTATGTTTAAATGACAACATGAAAATAAACAAAATATTCTAGAATACTGACTAGTTGCTATTGGCAGCCCTTAAGACTAACAACTTCACTGGTGTACAAACCTGAGGGGTTCGTGTGGCTGAGAGCAGGTCTAATAACGCCTGCGTATCACTCTCGTCATCGCCCTGTACCGAGGCACCAGCGGAAGAGCCTTCGCCCTCAGACCAGGCGCCCGACGAAGCGCCGCCGCTGCCTCGCCCGTTCACCTCTTTACGCGGTGACAATGAAGGCGTGCTAGCACCAGAATTTATCTCTGCAAACATTTTTATTTGATGTATTCTATTAATGCATTCATAAAAGACAGGAATGGATGAAGAGCAATCATATCTGAGTGTCTGAAAAGCAAGAACAACATATTGCAAGTCAAAATTGCAAAAATAGGTGTACTGAGAATATTGCTGAAAATACCCTATCTTTCTTCCGGATTCAGATTCTACCATCGTCAACAATTATGTATATTAAGACTAATGCTTGCAATCATATCGTTCAGCCGGCAGTATTGGGCCAGATTATTTATTGAATACAAGAAAAGCTCTTGAACAATAATAACATTAAAAAATTTACTCCATTAACAAATTAATTATGATGCACAAATGACGCCTTATCTAAAACAATCATTTAATTTATCAGATAGAATACTGATTTATATCAATGTGAGATTAGCATGAGACAATGAATACCAACCTATACCATTATTCCTGGTGTTCTGTTTGCGTTCCAATTTCTGCTTGAGCTTGGAATACTGTCGTTGTGCTCGCTCGTCCTTCTGGTAGGCGGGCGGCGGCGGCGACGGCTGCATATGGTGCGCAGGCACATGGTGGAAGTGCGTCGGGTATCCGGCGCTGTAAAAATGTTGCGGGCCGCCTGCGCCATTGGTGGGACCCTAGAAACAAAAAACTGCAGCGTTAAATAACACTCCAAAAACCATGCAAAAATATTCCAACAATACGTACATGTATTTCTCCAACTATAAAAATACGAGATCTC
The DNA here is from genome assembly GCA_018246895.1 of Aspitha aspitha aspitha. Classification (NCBI taxonomy): domain Eukaryota; kingdom Metazoa; phylum Arthropoda; class Insecta; order Lepidoptera; family Hesperiidae; genus Aspitha; species Aspitha aspitha. The sequence continues at coordinate 3,196 of DWGJ01004409.1, read as the reverse complement.
TGCCTTATGTTTACAAAAATAAAACAATTTCTGCTCGCACTGACCTTCACCGTATCTTTGTTATTGGAATATTTTATTGAATCCGGATCGTTCATTTTTTATTTCAAGTGTACTTATTTGCCACTTTTAAAATCGGACACCTTGTCAAGCATGCGCGGACGTCACTGCCACGTACTGCCAACTGGTTCGGCGACTGGCGATGATAACACTCACACTCACTAACACAAACACGGCGGCGTATAACCCCACCGCGATCAGATTACCACCAACGTAACGAAGGTAACACTGAACGCAGTGCTCACTACACATTGACGTTTATTCCGAACTTTAATTTCCTCGTATTCGCTTGATTTAAAAACGAAACAATCGATAAATCGGCAGAAATTGTTTGTACAGACGGTCGTCTTACCAATGCCGTAGAGATATACGTACATACCTAATAACTCAGTTGGTTACTGATGGTTTTTTTTTAAATCTATTAAGAAATCTTTATTGAATAATATTTCGTTATAATCAGTATAACACGACTTTCACTTTAAGTTAAGGCGGACGAATATTATTATATTTTTTATCAATGGATAAAAAGTAAACAACACAATGCCAAACAGCATTGGCAGGCCGCTGACGTCTGATTTGACGACGTGATATTATTTTGACGTATACAAATTAACTTTGCTACTGACCAGTTTCACAGAAGCATCTAACCATGAAAAATATAATGCAGCTATTATACAAACATAATATTGTCTGTACGACACTACCTAGTAGTGTCTATATTTTAATACTTTTATTATTTGGTACTTTTTACTGGTATTAACAGTAATAGCTTACAATAAATAATGTTTCTGAGCCGTGTGAAGTTTCCAATCCGCACTTATTGTTAGTCAGCGTGGTAGACGAAGGTCTAAAGTCATTTTACTGAGAAAGGAGACCTGTTTAAGGATTTGTTGTTTAGCAGGAGAACAGTAAGTCGGGAAAGAAAAAACTAAAAATACTTGTCAGCTCTTGGTAATTAGTAGTTTATAGTAATATTCATACAGGTATTTTTGTTGATGATCCTAAACAAATAAATAAATATTCACAAAAAAAAGAAAAAAAAAACAGTTCTCACATAATGATGGGGCGGTTGGTGGTGCGGCGGCTGGTGGTGCTGCGGCTGGTGGTGAGGCGGCTGGTGGTGCGGCGCGTGGTGCGGCGCGTGGTGCGGGTGCACCAGGTAGTGGCGCATGCCCTCGTCCAGCACCGGCGGCAGCAGCTGCGGCATCATCGCCGCTGACGTCACCACCGGCATGCCACCTGGATACGTACAAAAAAATATACGTACACATACATTCTTGTTATACGTATGGGCTTTTAATGGAATCTGTAGGTGTAACATAAAACCAAATAAACAGGTGGAACCAGGCGCAGGTAAGCTCCCAGATGCTATACGACCCATAAACAAGTCGATTGTGACAATTAATGTGTCAGTGTTGGTACCGAGTTAGCAGAACACAGCAATGCTCATTCCGCTGTATTGCAGCAGAAATAGTTGATTTGTCTTTTCACACTGAACGTTTCTACAGAAGCAATGATTAAAATTTATATCACTCTATTATATTTAATGATATTCTCTTAGAATTCAATTATTGGAATATGCGATTTCTTAATTATTTCGTGTTAAGGCAATTAAACATTAATCGTTATAATAAACGTTGATGATTCAAAACATAAAATTGATCAAATTCCTGGACGTAAGTTCAATTAATAATTCGAATAACCGAACGACATCTCGTTGTTGATAAAAACTAAAAGAAAATAAAACCTATTGTTTTCAATTATTTTAGCCAAAGAAGCGTGGTAGAGGACGCTCTAAACTGTAGGTACCTATTTCTTAGCAAGTGTGAACCTTATGGCAAACAATAAACACTATAATTGTTCACAGTTTTAAATTTTAAAGAGAAATTTAATGAGTAGTATATCATACAGTAGTATATGGTATATAATTAATATTCTTTTTTATTTCTTGAAGCTTGTTTTACCGCGTTAATCTCATGTAACATCATAATGTACCGTATTCAGAGTGACGACCGTCACGGGCGACCAGCTTTGCTTAATTTCGACACTAACGACCGTCTCGCCCCGCAGCTTACCGGCTTATGAATAAAACTTATTTTGCAAATTCGGAGAAAAGGCCTCATCCTTTGGTTGTGCTCATCCATTCAGAGATCCCGGCGGAAACGCGTGGCATATTTTTTTGAAGTCCTTCGCTATGGAACCCGAGTGCAAAAAATGAACAATATACCTTACTAAGAATTTGATGAGTATTTTTTACTTTAAGTGGTTACGTGGTATTTGCTCCGCATATTTACAATTTGGATGCGACCAGATTAATATTTGACCTCATACGATTTGGGCTTATAAAAAAAGACAAATAAAAACGCGATGGAAATACCGTACCAATGAATAAAAGTAACTATTAGATAGGTATTCGTAGAAATAACATGCATTTGCATAACTTAAAATTGCATTACAATTTTTTTAATATAAATCACTTTTAATAGCTACATACGAGGACATAAAAATAAAACAATAAATAATTTTACGACATTAGATATCGTCGAAGCAAAACGAACTGATTAAGTTTTTTATTAAATTTTCTTTGTTTCTAAGGACCATTTTTATTACTACTTTTAGCGAAAATTATGTGTTTGTCCTGGGCCTTGAAGTGGATTGTAGTTTAAACAACAATACTGGCGCCTATCCAGTAATTTATATTGTGATATCAAAATAAAAAAAACAATTTGTTGTAGGAATACGATAGAATATTATTATCGATATATAAAATCCGGAAACCGTCCGATCGCGACAGGAAAAGTAAGAATCGTAATCTCTATACTAATATTATAAAGCTGAAGAGTTTGTTTGTTTGGTTGAACGCGCTTATCTCAGGAACTACTAAAATTATTTAAATAGTGTTTACTAGTCCAATTATCGAGGAAGGATATAGGCTATATAAAAACGCTATGATTAATAGGAGCGGAGCAGCAATGACAAATCTTGCAAAAACGGGAAAATAATGATTTCCACGCAGGTGAAGCCGCGAGCACAGCTAGTATGTAAAACATTGTCATACCGTAATCAGTGTGCACGGCGCACATGTGCGCGTGTTGAGGGTGCTGCTGCGGATGTGGGCACATCTCCTGGGGCACGAAGT
>DWGJ01004408.1:0-11671 GCA_018246895.1 Aspitha aspitha aspitha | reverse complement strand
CCACAATTAAAATACAATGCACAAAGAAGAACAGAGTGTCACCTCAATTATGGGTGTAATCAGCATGCATTAGACCAAACCATTAGAATAAAACCAGAATAACAACATTATCAGGCTTAATAGCGGATGATTTGCAGACGCGTCACTCATAGTACACAACGTACCGCTATTGTTACAGAGTAAATACCATTTTTGGCTTAAAGAGACCGGAGATCCATTGTGAGAGTTTCTTGCGGATGACAGTCTATATAAACAGTCTTGAGGCCTATTGTCGCGAGTATTAGACGAAGTCCTTTAATCCATTGAAAACAATTTCGCACGAATTGTTCTGGAACGTTATTGTCAACGTTGTTTTGTACTTTGTTCAATCACTCGTTCAATTCGAACTGAACTGAATATTGTATTCGCGATGTGACGAGATGAGTCTGAACTGACTTTTGAATATCGAACAATGGCGATTAGAAATTGTTTCAGTTCAAAACGAACGACTCCAGGCATCACTTCGGTTATTTGTAAACTTCGAATTTAATGTTCCTTCAATCAGAACCTTAATTTTCTCTTGTAGTCCTGTCGTAGTGATCAATCACGTTTGAATATCGAATTGTTTTTATAGTTACATTTTTTTGCCTGTAATATTGATAATGAATTTCATGAAATATTCAAAATTGGAACTTCAACTAGTGGTATTTCTGTAAATTACTGAGCACCGTTAGAAACTGATAATTCTAAACGTATATTGACTTAAACACTTATCTGTAACAAAACATTATTGTTGTGGTAATTGCAACTTATTTGCATGGATGAATTTTAAATGAAGTCGAATTTACATTAAATTATTTAAAACAAAATTGCCAGTCTTGCGTATAACGTTAATTTATTATAATAGGTCTCAGTATATCACGTATCTTACAAACTCAACTAAGACAATAGAAGCAGTTATAATGGAACACAAAGACCTTGGGGCCGTACAGTTCGTAGACAAAATGTGAAAATTGATTTAAGCATGCCTAGCTGTATAAATAGTAGCTAAACAAATAGTAAAGATTATAATGCAATCCGTATAAGCTGATAGACAAAAGATAAAACGCAACTGACCAGTGTATCTACAAATGCTCCTACTGATTGAGGAGATCGATAGCATGAAAACGGATGTGGTAATTTCAAGTACATATGGCGACTGTAGGACTTCATAGATTCCCATTAATTATAGCGACGCGACCATTAACTGTTGCCGTTGAGAAGCAAACATCGGACTTAATAGGACTATTAGTGGACTAGACGACAGAACTCGTCAGGAAAGGCTTATAGCGCTTTATGTCATAACGGTAAAGATTGCTAATAATCTCTGAACAGTCCCTATAAATCCTTAAGCGTCCCTAGATGGAGTGGAAGAATGACTATGATTGTGAACAGACAATAAAGGCAGGTATGGAAACGTCCGGGAATATAATTTAATTACAGCAATAACAAAAATCTCACATTATGCAAACAGTACCAATCGCTATCATAGTTATTGCTATCATTCGCGACATACGTATTAAAATATTGTTCACGGTACATAAGACGACCATTTAAATTTAATCAGAATCTTGACAGGTTCCGTATAACATTGATGTCAGAAACAGCAGCTCAAGGCATTACCATTAACCTTAATTCTTTTAATTTGACATTAATGAACGAACTTAATTATTATATAATTTTGTACTGTTACAGGCTTTTATTATATAAGTTATTGCCTTTTTAGAAATGTTAACATAAAGTCATATTTATGAAGGCTTTCACGTTAATACTTTTATCACGTTTTTTTCTGCGTATTCATTTACTCCTAGAACTAGGTCACGTTATATAGTGACGCGTATAAAACGCCATAATCGCCATTTTAATTCTACCCTCATTAAAATAGTTCATTAAAATTATTGCGAGTCGTAAACATATTTGTTTACGACTTTCCGTTTCAGTTCATCTTGTGTTTACGTTTAATGGATAATATTAAAAGCTTTTGCTGTAATTTGGATATATCGTTAAATTGATCAGGTAACTACAATTAAATTGTTTCTGGTTTACTCTTCGACTATACCTACTATTTTTGTATTGTTATACATACTAGCTGACCGGCAAACTTCGTACCGCCTAACAGTCGATTTTTCATTGTTTTTAAGATTTATTCTGCTATTCGGGGCGGAGAAGAATCCAACGAATCAAAAATCATGAAAATTGGTAAAGCATATCTCGAGTTATAAGTGTTGTAACAAACCCGACTTTCTTTTATATATATAGATTTTTATTCTTTTATAAGCACTAACAAATGGTTTTAGGGTCGTGCTTCTTAAAAATTCTGTGAGGCTAAGTCCTATAAATACATACTCGGAATACGAATATAATTTTTTCGCTTTTCAACGCGAATGAACATCTGCGGTGTGAGTGTTTCTTCGTGATAATTTCTTTCACCCTCCAAGCGACCGGTAGGTAGGTACTTAAATAAGTATTTTTTAAACCCACAAATTAAGCATATTCTCAAACATCAGAAAAGCACGACAATAACAACTTGTGTAAGCATTCAGTAAAGTGTTTAATTCAATTATTAGTTTATTGGTGTAATTTGATCGTTTCTATGGTACGGTGGTATCACAAACGTGCTTATACGAGTACGACTGACCAGTTTAGAATTTAGTTCTTCACCCCGCCCGTAACCAGTACAATACTAGGCGACCAAGGGGTATAGGTATTTATGTTCGAGGGTCTAGATTTACTGGGGGTGTTGATACTCTGAGCACGTTTGACAATTAATTGGAGATACAACTGTCCAGTTCATTAGAGAATATAATTGCAGCACTGCAATTGAGTGGCTCAATTATTCGAGCACACCATGTATGTTGTGTGAGAGCACTATTGTTTTAAAGGAATAGTAAGTGCAACTGGCTGTAGATATACTTGAATGATAATGCTAATTTAAAAGAAAAGTGCCGCTATAGATTATGTTCATAACATAAAATAAATTGGGAACTTATCGAGCATTTTTAACCATTTTTAAAATTCGCAATGTATTTTAAATCTGTGAACGAATATTAATATTAATGCGTGTGTCCTGTAATTGTTGTTTCCGTTAATAGGACAATAAAATCGAAAGTATTTATGTATGTGTATGATTGATATTGAACATAAATTTAGTTCTATCGGAGATTCTGTACATACAAACTTTTAACATCTGTCAAGGCCACTTAAAAGTAATTGGTGAAAGCAGTCCAAAGACATTTGCAATATTTAGTCCCTTTGGGTATTTTTTTTAAAGATTGAAGTGTTCGCGTCTCCAGAATGCCTTAGAAGTCAATGGCTTGTATGTGTCTAGTGAAAACTTCTCTAAAGGTCTATGTGCAGAAAACTAAATCTATTGAGTCTGAAATGATTTACATATCGCTATCATGATATTCATATGAGCATGAGACAAATTCTAATTATAGCCAGATTTCGTAACCCTTTAATTAGTCTTGTTAAACACATTCCAACTGGATTAATTGATTCGGATCAATTCGCACAGTCTGATCTTGTGACTTCTGTTTTAATATTAGCCCTCGTTAACATCTTCCAATCATTTTGAACTCTATTGTTAAAGGCATTGGGTGTATAGTCATGTATCCAGTGATATTAATTTATGAAACAAATTAATGGAATAGGCCTCTTGTGTGCAATTCAAACACGTCCAGAGTATGAAGAGTTATGCTAACACTTGAGTAGATTGATTCATTCAGAATTCAGTTCGAAAATATTGTCTTCAGCCATTTTTTGCTTTAAATGGCCATTAATTGATTTTGTTTACGTTCAACGGTTTAATTTGATATTTAGCTTTCAACAAGTATTTGAATCCTAAAGACTGATGAATTGATTTCAATTCTTTTTGAAACGTAGAAAGAATTGTTTAAATATATCGGGTAGTTTCAGAGTTTAGTGCGTCCATACAATCATCTATTTAGAGACAAACTCTTCAGGTTTATAGGTACATTAGATATAGGTAGATTAGATGTAGATCAACCAAGAACGACACAAGCAAAGTCATAACAGAAAGCACTTCCCCGACTCTATTCCGTTATTACACAAGTTTCGATTGTATTCTTTGTAATAACATGTAAGTGTTTACCTCCGGGACATACTTGTTTGTTTCTTGCCTCACTCACTTATTAGTTTGGATACTATTTTCTTTTTTTGTTATGTTAAACTTGCCAATCGTAAGCGGCCATAGCAACACATGCGGTATGAACTTAATAATCAAACGTGATAACGATTTTGTGAGTTTGTTCTAGTTTTATTTGAAGAGAGTACCAAACGAGCAGGCAGCAGTCACAAGTGACCGCTGCCGCCCATGGACGTCTGCAACCGACTCCTAACAGGACTGATCCTATCAGAAGTCAGTCACAGGTGCGTTGACACTTTTGAGGACTAATATGGTCGCCTCTTGTATACACGTGGACCGACATCCACACCTTTCAGACCGAAACACAAAACGTAGAAACAATTCTAGAGGGATGATCGCCGACAACCGTTAGGATAAAGCACCGAGAAGAAGATAAACTTACGACCGCACTTGGAAGTTCAAGTCAAGTACAATAAAATACATACATAGCCGAGTTACCTGCATTTCTCATAGGAATGATCTATCTACGTCAATCTTATTGTTACGAGTGAGACACTCGCGACGGAACTCGAGCATTGTCGCAGCCTCGCAGCCCCTCCGAGTGTGGACAAAAGCGCTGTCTATAATTAATGACCGAACCACGAAATGACTCAGTCTCGTCCTGAGAAAGTGTAAATGAGATACGTGGAGTTGTTTCGTTGGTTTTGTTTGCAACTACGACTTTTCGTGATATTAACGCCTGTTTTATCGATCGGAGTACTAAGTATACTAAGTAGATGTCTGTAACACCTTTAGAGAAAAACATTTGATTTTGATATTTTCAAAACTTTTGCCTAAATTGTAAATTTTCCAGCTTGTAAAAGAATAATATCTGTTATTAAATTTAATGAATGAAAATGAATGTAATAAATTAAATAGTAATAATATTATAATCGTTAAAAGTCGTAATTATAAGCAGTGGTAACACTGTATTAAACAACTCCACACATTCCTTATCCGCACGTTACTTTACTTATCTTAAGATAAAGATAAAAGTAAAACGGTAATCCTTTTCATTACCTTTCGTCTTTATCTCAACGCAGTGTGAATAACGCGACGTCTTTCTATCGAGACAGAAAAATCCGTGTGGGACGCCCTTTACTGTCCTCTTAACGTCCTTTGTTGAACACGTATCGTTATTAAATCGAGTGAGATGGGAATATAACATACAGAACAAGAGGGATGTAGAATCCGTCTGTTAAAAGTCATTAGAAACTATTCACGTTGTAACTTTTATTACATTGTAATTTCAGGTACAAAAGGTTATTTGAGATATACCTACGCTTGACGTAAGCAAATATAATATGATCGTCATTTTGGAGGAATGTAATAATTATATCGACAGAAAATGTAATGTCTGCCCGGTTCGGAATCAAACCCGGAATCTGACGCAGTATGACAGACATTTCAAATGTACCAAATCGATAGCCATAGTTACGATGTTGATGAATGATAAACAATTATACAATGAAAGATTACGTTAACCTCGAAAGTATTTCATAATCGAAGAACTTTAAAAGTAGCGTACAAACCTTTAACATGTTATAGTTATATGTGTGGATTAACTAGCACTAAATGGTCCAATAAGAGTTCAACCTACTTTTGGAATGAACTCGAATTAGCATCACTCATTCTTGGCAGAAACTTCTAGAACAATGACGGTTTAACGAAGCTATTATGAGCCGAGAACTGACTGAAAGCGCCGCACGCGATTAGCCGTTTACATAGAGAAAATCTTTATTTAAAAACTTCATGCAACATAAGAACTATGTACATTCCAGAAATATTGGACATTTCGTGTTAATTGACATGGCTCGCAAACCGTCGTGTAATGTTTCCCATGAGCCCGAAAAGGATTCGAAAGAGATTGTTTGATGTAACGAATACGAATTGTATGTCATGATTAAAAATGTACAAGCCTGTGTATGTGTAGGTGTACGTGTGTGTGCGTTTTTTTTTACTTGCCATTCACTAGCATTTGGCCACAATCTCGCTTGTTGGAAAGACGTATCCTACTATCTAGCATGCTTGCCTAGTAAATGAGTCTCAGTTGGTGAATGAGTGCTTCTGTTTTTTTGCTAACGAAAATATACACTAAATATTAATATTGCGCGCGTTTGATGTAATGGAAAACTTTATATGACGTGAACTACTTGTCTTAAGAATATTAAAGAAAACCTCGTGCTTACCAACTCTATGAAGTTGTTCTTTAAACTTTGACGCCTGATTGTTCGCGTACAGGTCCAAATAGGACAAGTGATTGGTTCCTATAATATCGACAGTCGATAACACAGTGTAGAATAATAATAAGGATTGCGGCGTTAATGAAATTGTGTAACAGCTTGGATTAATGAAGGTGTAAAATTGGGAAAGTATTTCCAGCTGAGGTTTGATTGGACCGCTTTGACCGAAGACCATTCGAGAGCCTGGACTAAATAGATATAAATTATTTTATTTGTAATAATCTGTATATATGTAATAATACACAAATATTTGTTATACGTAAACAATAACAATTTGTTATACGTAATAAAATACGCCGTAAAAGGCAAAATATGGAATCAACCAACAATTCTACAACGTCTTTAAATGTACACATATTTGTGCAAATAAAAGTCTTTGTCTTTGTAATATAAATATAAAATATGGGTAAATATAACATCAACATATAAAAGTAGTGAGATTTATCTAATGCAACTGCTAGCCATGGGTCACTCCTGCAATTGGAGCATACTCCGCTCATTCCTCCAGTCGGTGAAGATTTAAATGCATGTATAGACCGAGCATATATTAAAGTTAAATAATCGAGCCAGTCCCGTCCCATCCCTACAACCAGATTGACGCGTTTGAACCGCTGCCAGCCGAGACGTAATTACTTCGCGAGCAGTTTGTCAGCCAATTAAACACCTTTGCTTTATTAACAAACCGCACTGAGAGCGTAAATAGCGAATCAAAGGCTTCGCTGCAGTTTCGAACACGAGTACCTACTATACTCATTTGTGATGGTAGTACGTTTTTATGAGTAACTGAAGCGCAGATTAATGTTGTTGGGATTAATTGCAATTATTTTATACGAACCTACTCCTAGTATTATTTGTAGGGATGATAATGTAATTTTTGAATTATGTGTTTACAATAGCTAGTTTATTTATTTATATAATAAAGCCGCTCGTCTAACAGTAAAATGTCTCTTAACCACCCGATAGAATGGGACATTTAAATTGAAACTTGCAATACATTTATCTATCTAAGTTGTCATAAATTGGTAAACTGCTATAAATACACATCGCGCTAAATCTGTATCAAATCTTTCCTCTTAACGCACGCACCGATTCGTCCTATGTCAAACAAAATCTAATAAACATTATAACGAACCTACACCGTACAAACATATTAAACCCGACAGATTAGGGCGAGCCTGTCACAATACGGCCCAATGAATTTTGCATCTGTTTACACGGATTAAATTCGTACGGATGCCCAAAATTAATTAGTACCCTACCTGGGACGTGTAAAGGAAACGCGGTGGTTCCGTAATCTTAAGGTTTTATTACAGTCGTAAAAAGGATTTTAATTAAGGGCCGACTTTCCGGCTTTTAATAGGAATAGGACCCTTGATGCGTTGTCATGGTTCTTTGTATACTCGTATGTTTGCTATCCGGCCCCATAAGGTCAATATTTGTAGATGTCAGTTCGTATTGATCAATATTTGTAAAATCAATGAGTACTTTCAATGGAATAATGTCTCAGGGTCCTCGGCCAAACTCAGTCATAATTGGGCATGTCTTAAAAGTTACAGAAAAATAAGAAAATTGGTTTCAGATTTTAAAACCATTTGTATTTGAGGATAAGATTATCATAGGCTAGAATATGAATCTGTTTTAGGTTTGCGATGTTTTGATGTTGTGAAGTTAAAGAATGGAGAGTTGCTGTTGCAATTACAACTTGTAACGTATTTTAAGAAAATGTGGAAGTAGGAATATCATTAGGAGACTGTTTTTTACATAATTATGGCCGTGATTAAAATTTAATTATATTTGCTCCAAATCATCTAAAACTTCGCAAGCGGCGCCAAACTGAAAGTATCCGTAGCGATACGATTTTAATTATTACTAATGCAAACAAAAAGTTTCAAATACCGAAGCCTGTAATAAGATAGACAGGGCGTTAAAAGATTGAATTGTTAGTGTGTAACTATGAACAGCGTAAAGATAATAAATGAATGATAATAAATAAATAAATAAATGAAGATAATAAATAAATGAAGTCGCGCGTAAATTGTCTCATATAGGTTCGAATTTGAAAAGCTTTTGGTATCCTACTTATGTATATTTACAGCTTTTTATGCTCTTATATATAAACCAGCTGAGGCCTGTTTTGCAAAAATAGGATAGGGAAACTTACATCTAAAGAAAGCTTCCACGTTCATAGTTCGCGTTTATAGACATTAAAATTCAATTCAGTAAGTCCTAGCACACCGTGCTAAAGATCTGATAACATTTAGCGCAGAGCATTGCTATAAATTTATACACTCGAAATTAATTCGTGTTCTAAGATCGGGGGAGCACGCGGCCAAATTAATATTGTTCCAAAAGTTTATGGAACGCGATCATTCGAGAATTTTCCAATAATCGAACGGCAGATGTCAACAAAGGAGGCAAACTTCCGAAAGAGTTGGAAAGTAATATCGTAGGAGCCGAGTCAATAATAAACAATGGGGGCGTTTGATACACTTGTAGAACTAATAACGTTCCCTGTGTCTATATTAATGTGATTGAAACGTCTGTTACTCCTGTAAAAATAGATAGCTATATTGGATACGTTTCGTAAGAAACTGATTGTAATATAACTATTTTCAATTATATTAGGTAGGAACTTTTCTATATCTCTATCAATTGTATTTTATGTATATTATTATGTACAAATATTAGTGAGCAATATTGCCAATATGCTTCATGTATTTTATAAATGAAATATTATATAACCTACCAATCTCTTTATTTCATAAGTCAGTCATAGATATTTATTGTTATTCGATACTGAGTATTAAGTAGTTAGTTAAGTAGTCCTTGCATATAGATAGTGCATAACATATATATGTACATATACCTACATTAACCTGAACTGGAAAGTTCATAAAAATTGGCTACTGGTCATTACTCGCAAAAGGTCAACGCTTTTGATGGTTGGAATAAAATTAGCAATACGCATTTTGGGGATAATGCAATTTGTGGTCAGATATCATCAAAAACCACGACCGTTATTAAATTATTGCAAGCGAATGAAGCGGCAAATAAGGGTCTCAATATAACTAAACTTATCCTAAGTGCCCTTACCGAATTCGCAATTAATGACGGACTTGGAAATTGCAAAGTTCCAATGAACCAATAAATTGTCGGTGACTTCTCGGAGTTGAGTCCGTTGTACTCGGAGTTTGATAGGGGATAATCTGTTTATTAATTTAGAGGCAAATTACTTCCTTCGCCCTTTGCGCAAGTGGCGAATGAACGATTAAATTTGCATATTGGTTGGTTTGAATGAAGCCGATCTTCGAATAGGAAGTTGCTGAGTTTTTAAGCTTTCTCATAATTTTATTGATTTTATTGACAGAGGCATTTTGTGATTCATAGTTAAATAGGCATTTCATAGTTTTAAATCTTCGTATTGGTTTCCAATAAAGCTTAACGATGTTCAATCTGTATTGCTAATACAAACTTACTGCTGTTTTTGCCGTCAAAGCATCTAACAGACTGCAGATGATAAAACTGCAATGCATAGATTACTTACAGTTACATCAGGACTATAAGATCTTGATTTCATAATTGATCGTAAGCTCGAAGGTTTTAGAAAGACTGCTGAGGGTAAAGAATCCAACAATGACACCTCTTAAACTATCTTTACAAGGGCAGTGAGGAGGGGAAATAGTTTTTTACTATGTCGGCACAAAAGCAAAGTTAGGAAATGAAATTTCACGTAACAGTTTTTTGGGAAAGGGCCGCTTGCGTGTCGGATTGTAAATAATTAGCTCGGTCAGTCATGCTCCCTGGGTCGCTTAGCCATTGTTTGTTTTGTAAGAAATTTTGTGACAAAATAACGTCTTTCTCCATCCGATAAATTGTCGCCTCACAGCTAACGGACAACAACAGTGAAGCTTATGTTCAATTTCTTTTCAATGGAAATGCCTGTTGTTCTATAATGGATATAATAGAAAATGTGACGTCGCAATAGGCCGATAAATGCTTTTACTTCAAAGTTTATATTAAGTTTTTCGATGTTTAACCCATTTTAAGGTTGTTTGAATATTATCGACGCGTACTTTATTATGTCCAAACCGTCTAATCATGGCTTTCTAAGTTCTACTTACTACGTTTTGTTTAATACCACATTGTTATTTTATCAAATCATTGTTATGTTTATCAGCTATACAAAAAAAGTTTTCCTCAACTGTACCTGGTAGCCATCCTCAGTCTCAGCGTACTCTTATGGAAAATGAACGTGACTGTACATTCTTCTGTGTTCTTGTCTAACAAATTGTTGTATTAACGTGGTTTGCATTGTTGGTAATATGCAATAAATAATCAACCAACCAAATGAAAATCATATTTCTTTTTACTTAGGAAAAAGACAAGCTAAGCGTAAGTATACAAAGGTATAATATATAAAGCTCAAAGAATATTTATATAATTGTTTAATGACTCAGTTTCGCACGCCTGTTTTTTTACACGTAGGTAAGCAACTCGACATAAATTGTCACAAAGCTAAATTGGACAAAGCTAAAAGTATAAAAGCAAATATTTAAAAAGGGAACGCTATCGATCGTTGAAAAACAAAGCGTTAATTTAATTAATATATTCGAAATGTTGGTTGCTGGCGAGTAGGTCCAGATGGCTCGATAGCGTTATTAAAAAGAATAATTTTAAAATACGAACTGTGGGCCACAGTAAATACTTTGAACAGTAATCCAACTACATAGAAATAGGTTAACTAATGAATAAAAACGCCAAGTCCGCCACGCTGGCCAAATGCGAGTAAGTATACTACATTTCATAGATATTTAACGTTACCGTTATACATAGTATGTGGCATTTAGTTTTTAAACACATATAGCATTCCAAAATGTGAAATGTAGGTATCAGGATTTGAACCGCAGGTCTGCGGAATGGAGTCCCAAAATTTAAGCTAGAACGCTATCACTTCTATTAATCTATTGAATAGAAAACTCTTGAAGCACTCGGAAATTTTATATTGCGTACAATTACAATAGGTTACGTAACCCCATTTACAATCCTTAAATAGACAAAGCACGCAATACGGTCTATTTGAACTGTTTTTTTTCTGTATCAATCAGTTTTCTTTTTCTTTCTTTTCTTTCTTTTCTTTCTTTTCTCTTGTCTTTCCTTTCTTTTCTTTCTTTTCTTTTTTTCTGTCGTTTCTTTCTTTTCTTTCTTTTCTTTCTTTTCTTTCTTTTCTTTCTTTTCTTTCTTTTCTTTCTTTTCTTTCTTTTCT
>DWGJ01004407.1:0-11671 GCA_018246895.1 Aspitha aspitha aspitha | reverse complement strand
CATCACACAAATGTTTGTCCTGGGTGGGAATCGAACCCACGACCTCCGGTTTTGCAGTCAGGGTCTCTAACCACTCAGTCAAAGGTCTAGGAGTCAAATATTAACAACAAAGATTAAACCAGACCTGTTATTCGATGTGCCTTTCAAAGTGCAGCTCTGGGGACTATTTGAGAGTTACGACCTTTTTAAAGATTATTAAAGTGACCAGTTTCCCGGAAAGGAACAAGAAAGGGTTGGAAAAATGCTGTTTCATATTTCCAAAAGCGTCAGTACCACATTTTAAGGTTATAAATATTGCATATGTAAATGAGTATTTCGTTTTTCGTCCGCACTCATAAATTGAGGACAATTTATAGTGTTTTTCGCCGGAGAATAATGATTCTTCAATAACCTCCACCGCTACTGTACCAATATTAATATATTAGGGTCCTTAAAGATACCGTATGTTGAGAGCTACTATTATAGGCTAATGAAAAATTTCACTTATGATTTGTCAATTTGAGTGAGAGTGTCCATCAAATAATAGTTAGTTGTTGATTGTATAGTAAATAAATTTAAAAAAAGAGAGGGAAGATAAGAGAGCTAAACATATCTCTGTCTAATCATAGCAAAAAAGAGACACAGATAGCCTCATTATTCGATTTGTTTTCTATTTTTTTCGATGGACACATTTTAAGTTGTCTCGCTCGCTCTTGTATAATATCCCTATGGTACTGACACAAATATTTTTACATCTTATTTCATTGATAATGTCTTCATACCATTTATTTCGATAAGCACAAGCAAAGCGAATTTAAATCGACATCGGGAAATGTACTAACGTCGTGTGCCGCGCTATTCATGCGATTTTTTTACTTCGTCGCATCAGTCCATCATACCTCACACATTTTCAAATCATCCACGGCTAGGGGTGAATTTGCTGACGAAGTCTTTCCGAGTAATCGCATCAGGGAGGTCGCGATGGAAACATGAAAAGCGACTTAAGATAAGCTAAAAGATTACAATTTATCAACTTGCTTCTGTAATATCTTGGAAAATGAATAGAAGGACCAAAATTAACAAGGATGTTTTATTTAAAAAGATAAACAAATCTTTATCACCTACATCAATGTTGGTTACGCAAAGGGCTGTTGTTTTAACCCGCTCAGAAATTAGTGGAAATTTGTTGAAAGATTTCATTTTGTTCTAGTTATTTTGAATGCTGATTCACTGCCACCATATTAGCAGCTACGACACTCCATCAGCAGTATCACTAAGAAGAATAACCGTTACTTGAGAAGTTGAGAGAAATGATTGCGTAGTGGCTTATGTTTAAAACATGTAACCCAACAGTTTATAGCGACCTAATTGTAAAGGGCACTTAGCAATTGTACACGAGCAGACTAAAAAGCCCTAGCTAGCCTAGGCTTTCTCATTGTAAGATGCGAACTATGTTCAACAGTAGAACAATAAAACGACTGATCTTGGCAACAAGTCAAGTGTTTACAATATTAAGTTTTTTTACATACCGCATATAATGTGTCTATAAAACGAATCCATGACAACAATTTTTGTTAACATTTCATATCTGTACAGTGATATCGTTAAACAATTTGACAATAATTCGACCAAAAAAGACAATTTTTTTAAGAAAGTGTAATGAAAAGATAAATATAATAGACGAACATGTATTTTTTGGAGATGATAATGAAATAAACTAGAAAAATGTTTCAGGTACCACACGAAAAAATTTTGTTGATACGACTTAATTAAGAAACAAATTCAAAAACTCCCTTAATATTTGCTGAGAGTGAAACTTTCAAAAAATGTTATTCAGAAAAACTTATGTAGGTATACTCAGAAGAAGCAAAGTAAGGATAATGACCACACCATTGAATGTTCAAGTAGGAAAATGCAAATTACTGGGAGAACTCAAATCATAAATAATATAATGAAATTCGTTGAAACAAGAAAGTGGCAAATTATGCGACAAATAAACAAATGCAGACCGACCTGAATCACAACAGATATGCTAATTTGCATCATTTGGTGATTCTTAGCAGATATACTGTGATAAGCGGAGCGATATTTGTAAATACTATTCACAGGTACTGTTCATTCGATTAGGTCGTTATGTCGTCGGTGGCTAAGGAAACTGACCGCGCAGATATTTTAATTCTCATCAGCACAAATGATATTCTAAGGTATATTTAGGTTCCTAGGTTATCAAATGAAATTTGATTCTGAAAAGAAATAGACATTTATCAGCTGTCTTATAATACAAAGCAATGTTGATAAATCACATTAAGCAGATTTGTATATTCTGATCATCACCATCTTTATCGCAGCTGGGTTATCTTTTATATTCTCATGAAAGGCAATTGCTTCCGTGTCTATAGATATTCTGTCTCGGTTTGAAATATAACACGAGCCCGAATGCTAACTAAGCAATATAAATATTCTCGCGATTTCTCCAATTCTGCAGTCTTACCCTACTGTTAAGTAAAAGCGAACATTTCGTATAAATTTTCGCAAGTCCCCGAGCAAAATAATCGTATTCTCGCTTCATTTGCTCGCTTCCTTCGCGTAATTTGCTATCTCCGTGTAATCATGGCGCCTAGATTTTGTTCGGTCGACGCCGGATTTCGGTGTAAGACTTCGCACCTCTGTGGAGAATATGCGTAAGTAAAGCGCTAAAGAGTTTTTGCGTTTCAAGCGCTTTAACGTCGTCGAAATAATTTTCTGCGGCGCTTTTTTTCCGAATTGTAAATTAACATTTTTCCATTTACGAACAGCAGGGCGCTTAGATAATTGCTTCAATATTTTATTTACAATTAATTATTACGGCGAATAAGCAGATATTCATCAGCGATTGCCACTCTAGAGTGCTCAGCTTCATTCATACCGCTACAGAATACGTTTATTTCTCAAATGAATATTATATTTTAAATAAATTTATAATTATACATAGTACCTATGTGTTAAGCAAAAACAATTGTATCAACTTTCGATTGCTTCCGAAGATTGAGCCTTATAAAGACTTACATTTTACTGCTAGAAGTAATCTGTTGTTTATGTCAATTTTTATTATCATCATCGTTAATAGCAGTGTGAGCTGCAGAACTGGATTTTTTATAAAATGTGCCGCATGTGGCTAGTTCTACAAATCTAAAGTACAATATTTGGGAGTCAAAATAAGTGCATCATGTTCTATTCAGCACACGTAGATTCTACGTGGATGTCAACAGAAGTGACGGTGAAATTTCATTTCTTTCACAACTCACCATCTGCGTTTTGTATCGGAATAAAATCATTCCACCTCGGCGCGTTTGTAAGAGAATAACAAGGACTGACTTGAAATTCTTTTTCTTTTGTCAGAATGCCACAAGGACCGCTTCTAACAAAGAAAGATAATATATAACTAATGTGCTATAGAAATCAGAATTTATTTCAAACGAGCATTCTACGAATATAAAAATAATCAAACAGGTAAAAATTTAATACAAAGGAAACTGTCTGTTTGAATAAAGAAAAATACAGGTATTTAATTTTTATGCGAAAAAAAATAAAAAATTACGAAAAAAAAATTTCATTAGTTCTTGAAATTCTTGGATTTGCCTCCAACTACCTAAAGTATTGAAGTCGTAGGTACCTAATATTAAAGGCTCCTACTGAGTTTGAGATCTATGTAAGAACGTTGGTTATTATTTAATAAAGTTTTCCTGCTCAATGTTTTAATTAATTCGTAAATGCCGTTTGGGACATTTTCATGTAAAATATGAAAGCCCCGTATTTTGTAATATTTACTTAGTGTTACAATAGTACGTGTCTGTAAAATGTATGCAAATATTCACTGATCTTTTCAAAGGTTACTTCCTCGCGTGTTCCTTAAATTTAGACAGATTCCGGAATTGAATTCCAAACATTTATAACACGTTTATGTAATATTACCAAGGAAAAGCAATGACGAATATTCAAAGGCGAGCGCTTAAGTAGAATGTCAAATTATTATAAACAACATTATACAATATAATACATAGTCAACGAAATCGTATTCTATGTTGTATGTTAAATAGCTTCTTAAATTTATTGTCAAACTTTAGACACCAGTTGTTATCATGTCCTAGGTTGGTGTTATAAAATAAAATGTTTGTATGTTGCTCTCAATTATTCGATACCTTTTAGCCTTCACAGCTAGAATAATCTGTAGATATGGCAACACACGTTAGAAATTAGATAATCTGTGGCTGTACAAGGGCAAAAGAAAAAAGTTACTTTATGTATCTGTGCTTATTTCGATTCCATTACGAAAAATCGTTATATTATTATTAGCATTACACTTCTTTTATATATTATCTGTGACTTTTGAACATTTATAGTTTACGGGCTGTCGTCTTTTCGAAGACGATTAAAAACCCTCATGGAAGTTTGCGAATATTAGAAGTTCACAAAAGCGTGTTTCATGCTTTTGGTACTTCATGATTCCGCGCAAAGTCGTAGTTTCGAGTTAGTTTTACAATATACTTGTGACACAAACAGAAAACTTTGCAGTTGTGGAATTCACGGCAGACGCCAAAGGGATTTGACAGCACAATGTAATTTGGTTCGCATAACTCCTTGAATTTGTTACTGTATTTAATACTCGATTTACCAACTACAGTACCTTCCAAACTATTTTCTTTGTTGTGAATAGATTTAGACGTAAAATATATTTGGTAATTTTAGAGGATTTTTAAGAAAGTAACAACAATTTCTTGAATAGTTTCTAAAACTTGATCCCAGAACACTGTCTCGAGATTTAATTAACATGCTTAGGATATCTACTATTTTTTATAAGGGAAATTAATAACCATTTTGATAAATTTATTTGTTGTCTGCATTAATTATATTACCATAAGGTTCTCACATTTCATGAACTACAAAGAACATTGTAGTAAGTTATTAAAAAAAAGCTATTAGTAACACAATTTGATACGTTTAATTTCATAGAATTGAAAGAAGAATTGCGTCGACTATTAATTTTGGGCGTTGGAAGTTTATATAAATTATTCATTAGGGGTAATCTAAAAATTTGAATATTATTCGAAACTATGTAAGAGTTATCGGGACCTGTTTCGTTATCGATTGAAAATTATTTACGTATTCTAAAGGGAATTTCTTGTAGGTGGCAATAATGAAGTTTACGAAAATGTTATGAAATATCTTTGGCTCCGCTTTCTTAATGTTAAAGCTCAAAAATCAAATGCTTAAAAATGAGTATAAATGTTATGACTTAGCTAAAATGAGAACCTCTTTATTACGGCTAGTCTGCTGAAGAGCAATTGTTATACATATTTTTAAAAACTACACATACCTACATATGGCTACTTTATGTTGTAAAATATTCTTTACAATTATTCACCGTTATAAGATCTCTAAGCGCCTTTACCGCTTTTTTTAATATATCAGGGTTTAAGGTCCCTAAGAGTATTTCCATTGGCTGAAGATTTCTCTTACTTTAAGATTTCTTTCATTCAAGAATCATTACTCCCAATGCAAACCAAAAATTTACACATCTTTTCCTCACTTATTCTATTGTTATTGATCATTATTGCTTACTTTATTCTTTAGCCCTCGTTAATAATTAACAGTAGGTATATTACAACAAAATATAAGCCTCTATTGTAATTATCAATCAAGTTGAATAAGCTCCATATGTGGTTATGGACGAAATGCTTACAGATTTCGTATTTGCGTTTGGCTATGAATTATTTATCAGTGTATTCGCCATAATGTACAAATAAATTTAATATTTTCACTAAATCGCTTAAATGGCTGTTCACGTAATTCTTGCGTTTCGATTCGAAATACGAAAATAATTGCAGGTTTTTAGTATTTCTTATAATTTAATTTAAAAATTCATAGTAATGGCTGAACATGCCTTTTCGTCTACTTTTGTATGGAGAATTCTTCCAATACAGTAAACATTATAAATGATTCTAATGTCTTACTAGTTCCTTACAAGGAGCTGTTAACAGTGCAAAAGTGAACAGAGCTTTATGCTACAATAATAATGAAAGCAATAAATTTTGCTCTGTTTATCAATGCGCGTTTAATTAAATTTCAATATGAAATTTGGTACTTATTACTAGTTTTGATGTAACGCGATTGGAACATACAGTCTGGACAAAAACGTGAAATAACTAAATCCACACTAGTTTGGGCAGTATATTAATATGATTTTACTAATTTTGTGGTCTTTAACACTAACAATTGGAATTGACGCAGCAAGAATACTCGCAGTGTTGCCAACGCCGTCGAAAAGTCATCAAATCGTGTTTCGTCCTCTGATCAACGAGCTGGTAAATCGTGGTCATGAAGTTGTACTAATTACAACAGATCCAGCCTTCCCCCCGGGACAGTCACCTATAAATCTGACAGAGATAGACGTGCATAATGTATCGTACGCAACGTGGCAAGACTCTATCTCAGACAGTTACACAGCTGGCAACGAAAATATGTACCAGCAGTCGTGTCTATTCATAAAAATGTTTGCGAAAATCGTCGAAAAACAATTACAAACGCAACAAGTTCGAAATATAATCAACAATAAGCATCTTAAATTTGACTTGCTGATACTTGAGGGTATAATGAGAGCGACATTGGGATTCTCTCATGTTTTTAAAGCGCCAGTCATTCAAATCAGTTCTAACGGCCCGGTGATAGGAACCTACTCGATTGTTGGCGCACCAACACATCCGTTGCTGTATCCAATAGTACCACAGCACAGGATTTATAACCTCAGTTTTTGGGAAAAAGTTGAAGTACTTTACTACAATACGCTCGCTTATCATTTTTATACGAAACATGAGATTGATGAAAATGAAATGATGAGAAAGTATTTCGGCGCAGACACGCCACCTTTGAGCGAATTATACAACAACGTCGATATGTATTTTCACAGTGTACATCCAATTTGGTTGGATAATTCTCCAGTGCCCCCAAGTGTTGTTTATGTTGGAGGGATTCATCAAAAGCCACCGAACCAGTTACCCAAAGTAATGACATTTTGGTCTTAATAATGTATTTAAACAGTTTTAACGAAAATTTGATGTAACTTTTCTTTTCAGAATCTAAAATCGTTCCTGGACTCCTCTAAAAATGGCGTCATATACGTGAGTCTCGGAAGTAACGTTAAGCCCTCTTTTTTATCGGCCAATAAAATTGAAATGATGACAAAAGTGCTATCGGAACTTCCGTACGAAGTGTTATGGAAATGGGATAAAGGGAAAGTTGGGGATATAGCCAAAAATATAAGAACATCGACTTGGTTTCCACAGCAGGATGTACTTAGTAAGTAATATTATTTATAAACTGCCTTTCTCTCTGTCCTCAAAATTTCTGTCCATTCAAGTATATTGCCCTGTTGAAGTATATTAAAATCTGGATGCCCAATTTTAGGCCATCCAAAAGTAAAATTAGTTATAACACAAGGAGGACTACAATCTACTGAAGAAGCCATATACGCCGGAGTACCGCTTGTAGGGATGCCACTGTTTGGTGATCAGTGGTTCAATTGCGAGAAATATGTTCATCACCGAATTGGAGAGAAGCTTAGTTGGAATGATCTCACTGAGGAACAATTTAGAAGAACTATAGTCACTGTTATCAGTAACGACAGGTATGAAAATATTAGACTATTGTCGATTATAAATTATGTGAACCAGGTAACATTTTAAAAGGAGGAGAAAACAAAAACAGTTTCAAATCAATAATTTTGGGATGTATGCACATGTGTAAGGCACATGAGGTATCTGGTTCTTCTGTATATGGGCTTATATGGTATGAAATTTTTATTGCACATAGTTATTTTTAGTTACCGCCACAACATACTTCGACTTCGAACTATCATGAATGACCAGCCTCAATCCCCACTGGAGCGCGCCATCTGGTGGACGGAGCATGTACTACGACACGGCGGCGCGCGCCATCTGCGGGCGCCGGCAGCCAACATGTCTTGGAGGGACTATTATGAACTGGATCTTGTTCTAATATTAATTACCGGTTTCATTGCATGTGTTTTCATGCTATGTTTATCTATGTACTATTTGTGGCGATATGTAATATTCTCGAAATGTGTAATGAATATTGATATTAAGAAAATGCTGTAACAACTTAATTCTGATTAAAATATGTTCCAGACATTATTGTTTTACGAATGGCAGAAAAACGACCAAATATATAATTTAATAATATACATTGTTGTTAAACGTATAAAAGCATTCTATTGTATATCTCAATTTATTATTTAACAGTAATTATTAAAATTCTGTAACCCCGTTCTTTTCTTTATGAATTTGACTGCACTTTAGTGGACTTTAGAGAGGCATTTAGCTACGACGTATATGGGGAAGAAATGTTGAAGAGGCTAAAGTAAGTGAATTATCAGTACAGAAGCTAATGAATATGCAGTTTTGCTTTCAAATGTATATTGATTAATGTTAAAGGTATCCTCGTATCTGACTGATGAGGATGAAACTACATACCTACCCGTGGTTGGTCTGGACTGAAAATCGGTGCCGCAGCAGCCATAAGTGGCCGCTGCCGCCCATGGATCTGTAACCGACTCTTAACAGGGCTGTAGGGACTGTTAGTGTGAATTCAGTTAGTACATATAAGGTGTTTATAAGAATTAGTTGGTGAGTATTCTTTAGTAACAGGACTGCAGGAATGGGACTTAGTATTTTCCATTTCACGGTTTACACTGCAGCACATCTATGCTAACGGTCCATGCGTTAGTGTGAATTCAGTTAGTAAAAGATGTTGTATATTTCTTAAGAACTAAGGTACAAAAATATCACATTCTTAAAATTTAAAATGTCACATGTTTAACACTTCATGTAGGTACGAGTATATTGTTAGACGCATTTCAAGGTAATGCTGCATATAATTCGCTGTCGAGTTATTATGCAGTTTATCAATGCATTGCGTTATCATTGTGATAATTCTTATCGACTTATATGGTTTTGATAAAATTCGTGCCGAAAAATGTTGAGACAAGTTATAAAGTTGTCAATATTAAAAACAATATTGTAAAATGTAAATATAACTTTAGTAAATGTCTTCCATTCGGCGCTAATACATATAGTAGGTTTTGGACAATGGACACACGCGAAAAGGCTATAGTTGACAATGGGAAAATTGAAAAAGAAAAAATTACGTAATAACAAAAGTAAATACAGACCCTATTCCTTAGAGTTTACGAAAGAATGGAAATGCAAATAAAAATTGGAGAAATCACAAATAAAATAAGTAACAGTGAGAACAGTATTAAATATTTTAGAAAATGTATGTGAGGACTCTAATGTTATATTTATTATTTTCACAAAACAGTTTTAAATAAGCTGATCTTATATCCAATTGCATCAGGCAGGTCAGGCGCCGGTAACTTAGAATAATTTAGATATGATCTAAGTAATTCTCATTTGGATTTACCGAACTCTTACGTTAGTACAATGGAAGTCAATTTCGTATATATTATTATTACCTAGAATAAGACGAATCTGAAACAACGTAGGTATATACAAATTTGTTATCACATAAGACTATTTTGTAATAATTACTTAAATAATTAAAATGTATTGTAAAATACAGTATTTTTATTGGTCATTGAAAATACGCATGCTGTGTAAGGAACTTTACCCGCATCTATCGCATGCATAGATATGTACTATGTTCGAATAATTTCTTATATAATGAGGCTCAACAAAATTATTGCACCACTTACAATTATCAAACAAATTTAAAATAAGTGACATTGTTTGTGTACAAACATGCATAGGATTTTAATATGTGTGTACAATATTCTAATTGCAATAACAGTCGCACATACAGCGAGAATATTAGCGGTTTTCCCAATACCATTGATAAGCCATCAAGTAGTGTTTCGAGTTCTGACGCACGAGTTGGCGAAACGTGGACACGAAGTGACTGTAATAACTACAGATCCGGCATTCCCAAAAGGGGAAGCACCAGCAAATTTAACTGAGGTCGACGTACACGATGTGTCTTATGAATTTCATCAAAATTTAATCACTCTACCCACAACCGAGGAATACGATATCGGTAAAAAATCTGGTTTTGTGAAGCAATGGATAGATACGCAATCCGTTTACAACATCGCCGAAGTACAAATAAAATCTGAACAGGTACAAAAGCTAATTCAAGAGAAGAGAGAATTTGATCTGATACTTATTGAAGCTATAATGAGACCGGCAATGGTATTTTCATACCTCTTTAAGGCGCCAGTGATTCAAGTTAGCTCGTTTGGAGCGTTGTTGGAAAATCTTGAAACTGTAGGAGCTTCAACGCATCCCTTTTTGTACCCAACACCTCTTCGTCGACGGATATACAATTTGACGCTCTGGGAGAAGGTAGAGGAGTTCTATTATTATTTTCAGCTCCAGCATGTCCGTAACCTTAACATTCGTGTAGAAGACGCGATGTTGGAAAGAATCTTTGGCCCGGGTATACCGTCTGTCAATGAGTTAATGAATAATGTTGATATGATGTTCTTAAACATTCACCCAATTTGGATGGACAATCAACCAGTGCCACCTAATGTTGTGTTCATGGGTGGATTGCATCAAATGCCTATAAGAGATCTTCCACTGGTACGAATATAATGTTTATTTTTGAGGTTATGCTTTTGTACCAATTTCATAGTTATTTTTCAGTATCTTACTTTACCATTCTAAGAAAAATCTTAAACTATTTACGCTATTTGTTTCTGGATCTCGTTACCTCTTTCAATACAATGTACCCCCTTAGGGTCATTTAAAACTGAGCTGTCCTTTTTTCCATTTCTTTCTTTTTACAGGATTTAAAATCATACTTAGATTCATCAAAACATGGCGTGATTTATGTAAGTTTTGGCACGAATGTACACCCATTCATGTTTCCTTTAGAAAGGTTAAAGGTTTTTACCGACGCCTTTTCGGCGCTCCCATACGATGTTTTACTAAAATGGAATGAGGATGACCTGCCTGGAAAACCTAAAAACGTCAAAATTGCCAAGTGGCTACCGCAGTCGGATCTTTTGAGTAAGATAAAGTACCTACTGTTATTCGTAAATATATTAAGCATTATTTATTTCTTGCAGAGTACATACACATCTATAATTAATAAATAATTGAATTAATTAAATTTCATGTTTGTAGAACATCCAAATGTGAAGGCTTTTATAATGCAAGGAGGCTTACAGTCTACAGATGAGGCAATAACAGCGGGAGTTCCATTGATTTGCATTCCCATGGCTACAGACCAATGGTACAATGCCGAGAAATATGTCAAATTGAAAATTGGTGTACAGCTAGATTTCATTACTCTCACTAAATCACAATTGACAGAAGCTATTGAAACCGTAATTGCAGATAAGAGGTGTGTGTATTCAAACATTTACGTCTCTAACCTAGATCTGTTCTACCGTAAAGCAGTTGTCGTTACAACTATTTGTGTTTCGATTTACAGTATACAAGTTCACGTGTATTTAGTCCTTAAGAGTAGTAACGCCTTATATTACTTTTGTTACCTTTTTTCGATCAACGTTTCCGTTTTTAATGACAATCCACTTGGTTTTTATTTCAGTTACCGCGAGAATATAATCAGACTCCGCGAGCGCATGATCGATCAGCCTCAACCGCCGCTAGAGCGC
>DWGJ01004406.1:0-11674 GCA_018246895.1 Aspitha aspitha aspitha | reverse complement strand
GTTTATAAATTGATTTGATGACTTATAGACTTACTCACCAAAAGCCGGACTCCAAGACTTAAGTTAATTTTGTAAATATTATGAATGAATATATTGAATCATGAATAAAAACCTCTTGAATTTACATTAAAAACATAATAAAAGAATATTGGTCATGCACACAAAGCAATTAAATAATTCAATTAACAAAAGTAATTCAAAAAGTACCAAATTGGCTAAATTTGACTGGCCTCGTGGTCGAGAGGTCGTTCGATTTCCATCCAGGACAAACATTTGTGTGATGAGTACATTTGTTTGTTTTGTGTCTGGGCGTCATAAAAATATCTATAAAAGTACTATATCGTATGTATATATGTATGTTTATCAGCGTCCGGTTACCATAACACAGGTATTAAATTGTGTGGAAATGTCCCCAGTTATTTATTTAAGTTATTTATTTAAATTTACAGAAAGGAAAAAACTGAAAAGATACTAAAATTTTCCCGTAAGCTAAAAAATTGCTAAATTTAAGCCCTACCTTATTTTTTACAATACAATACCACTTTATTGCACAGCACGTAAGAGAAAATATATACAATTATAGAATAATAGTAATTACTAATAGCAAGTAATTACTATGGTAACTTGTGTAGTATTTTTATGAACGCCGTTTCTA
The DNA here is from genome assembly GCA_018246895.1 of Aspitha aspitha aspitha. Lineage (NCBI taxonomy): Eukaryota > Metazoa > Arthropoda > Insecta > Lepidoptera > Hesperiidae > Aspitha > Aspitha aspitha. The sequence continues at coordinate 11,019 of DWGJ01004406.1, read as the reverse complement.
GGTTTGGCAATGTTATTTGACATTCCTGACGAGCGCGGCGGCGCGACCATGACTGCGAGATGGGGAGACCCAGCCACGTGCCATTTCCCATTAGTTCCGTTGGTCCGCGCTGTTCCCATGCCCTACATGGCCTTCGTATACACCGCACTTTGGTTTGGTAAGAATTGAAAGATGTTCATTATCACGTATTGCAACTCATTGGCGGTATCAAGATTATTATCGATGGCATTCTTCACCTACATATATTTTTACTTACCAAAACGCACGCACTTTCTGCAAAGGTTTATACGGCTCAGGCCTGCGGAGGGTGCACATCATTATAATCAAACACTGATGCCACCAACATTCCTACCAAATTGTTTTCAAAACCGAGGCATGCGTCCCATTTAGGCAATCCGAGTCTTACCCTATATGGCAATTTGATCGCGTGTCCTGTGACCCGTAACTTGAAGATATGTTCCAGGTGCACTGGGAATCGCCCTCGGCTACAAATACCGCATCAGCGCTGTTATGTTCGCCGGTTGCTACTGGTACCTGTTCCTCATTGAAAAGAGCTATTGGAACAATCACAGCTATTTGTTCGGGCTAGTTGGCGTCCTTCTCATGTTTACGGACGCACATTGCTATTGGTAAGATGATATTTAAAACAATCGCATTATAATCGCTATCACAGTGACTGTGCAGTGCATCTGATGCTTTAGATACACGCAATGAGTAAAAAAAGGTCAGAACAATATTTAATCTGTGATTAAAAGCTTCGAAATTTAAACTTTATTTTTAATTCTTATACAAACATTTAATCAGGCTGAGCTGATGAAAAACGATGGAGAAGTAAAAATCATTCACGTTTTGTTGTTTTAAATCCCAGTTTTGGTATTTCGGGGATTATTATTATTGGCAGCCGATTCCATTCCGCTCAGTTCGAATTTGGAGCTACGTAAATACTCGCTATTATATTAATAATCTTCTATATATAAAAAATACGTATATGTTCTCAATAACTGATTCATGCAACTGCAAAGCCAAAACTAACTACTGCAGATAGAAACAACATTTGGACAGTAATTTCCTTTCACGACGTACGCAAGGTATGTACAAATACCGATTTTTCAAACAAACACACTACGGAAGTAAAATAAGGGATAAAATAGATAAAGATAGTAACTATTTAGCATTCTGATGCAAATGAAAGAACAGGAAAATTTGGGAATTCTTCTGGCTTCCACGCAGCAGCACTCTGTCTCTTTCAGGTCCATTGATGCCGCCTTAGACCCGAAGATAAAACAAAATACTGTGCCCTACTGGAACTACTTTATCCTGAAATACCAATTCTTCATCTTATACTTCATGGCGGGCGTACAGAAGAGCACCGCGGAGTGGCTGGCCGGCTACTCCGTGCTGAACCTCAGTGAGCACTGGGTGTTTGATCCGTTCAAGTGAGTAACGGCTATGCTACACGGTATTAAACGGCAGTTTGAAAGAAATGTTTGAAACCAAGAGAGTTTGAAAGTGACATGAAATTTGGTATAAAACAACTGTCTACACTGTTTCAAACCTCCGTTTTATATCGTGTATTAGATGTTTAATGTAGGTATAATGGGATTGGAAACGACCTCTCCCGGTTCAAATCATTTAGTCGTTTTTGATAAAATTTGCTATAAAGATAGCTTGGAACTTGGAGCTGGACAACCGGAAACGAAAAACCCTCAGAATACGTCATTCGCTTCTCGTAATGACGTAAAACTGCCTTTACATGGTTGTGCCAAAATTATACGCATTTAGTAGCTTCAATAAATATTTGTCTCAGCATTTTTTTTCTTTTTACGATCACTTGTTGTAAGTCAATATTACGCTCAGCTTAGCTTTGTATGTATATACTAGGTAAAAACCAAAGCTAATAAGTATATTTGTCTAAGCGTTGGTAAGATTTTTTTTAAATAGACATATTTTTGATGTCAATATGTTCTATAAATGGTAGATAATTTTTCTTATTGATAGCGCTACTGCTGCACTTACATCTACCAAACAAGAATACTGCAATTATTAATCTCGTTTAAAGTCCCGTAAGTCGACATGCAGACTAAGGGGTTCTAACAGTAATCTAAGGCACATGGTACCCTAGAAACACAATCTAAAGTGACTTTCCATTGTCCACCTCGATAGATTTCCCAAGTTTCAGAGTATCCACCTTAGGGGTTTAAGGGAATAATGGAACGGGAATGAAATGGGTTCTACTGCGACGTAGACGTCTTTGCTCCAAATCGGGCTGGCGAAGACAAGCTCGGTACGCCGTCCCAAAAGAAATCCGTTGGGATATCGACTGATTCTTTTCTAGATTCTTCCTCACCACCTCGCAGACGGACTACTTGGTGGTTCATGTGTTCGTGTTCGTGTTCGACCTGACCGTGGCCTTCTGGATGATGTGGGCCCGCACGCGCCACCTCGCCATGCTCTTCTGCGCGCTCTTCCATCTGATGAACAGCAGACTCTTCAGCATCGGTTTGTAAACACACCGTAATCAATGTTAATTACGACAGTAAAACAATAAGTAGTTATCACTCACGACGGTATCATTCGTGAGTTTTGAATAATTATCATTGTACGATAATAATCATAAATTTACTTAAATTGCATCGCAAAGAAATATAATTTGTACCATATAAGGGGAGTCATCTGTCAGGCATCATAGTACCGGTTGCGCTCAGTTTGGTATAAGAGAGGCATGTCTGATTGATATTTTTATTATTATTAAATAGTAGTTGTTTTTAAGTAATTACCTTTTCAGGCATGTTTCCCTGGGTCTGCTTAGCGACAATGCCGCTATTCTATCCGTTCGATTGGCCAAAAACTATTATAAAAACCATAGACAATCTTTATTTACAAGTGAAAACAGTATTTTGCAAATGCATTATACCCTGTATACGACGAGATTACATTGCCATATACGATCAACAAGTTGCCGAAGAATTTCTGGAATATACAGAAGAATCCGTAGAAGATAACGCAAATGGAACAACTGAGCAACTTACAGATAGTCCAAAGGAAGAAATGTTCGAAGACATAACCGGAAGGGAAGAAATAGAAATTAAAGACATAGTGGATCAAGAAATGTATCGATTCGCGGCAACCGCCAGTGATGATGCCACGAACTCCGAAGATATGGAGGATGATGCAAACAATAATGTTGCCCCAAAGAAAAATAAACTACACAAGACATTAACGATCACTTTAATAGGTTTTCATATTGTAACACAGGCGTTTTTGCCATTTTCACATTTTATTACGCAGGTGAATATCATCATAATACATAGGTACAATTGCATTAACAAAAAAGTTCATTATCTTCTATTGCCTTGTCATTATTAACTACTGAATATTGTGTAAGTCGGTACATGTTGATTACGATAATTAATATTATTGAAATTTATGTACGGCATGAATGTGAAGTAGCATTACATAAGCGTTTTACAGTTTATTGAAAGCACACGTGAATTATAATGACAATATTAATATAAATGAACACAACAAAAACCTTTATGATTGAATACAATTTGTATGCGCAGCTAACAAACAAATAATTAATAATTTTGGTATTATTGTATATGTTAATATTAATATTGTCGTTGACTTGTCAATGTTAAATTTCATAATTTTTCGAACAGAGCGTAAGTAAAGCGTTTACGATAACTGGTTACGGAAGCTGTTGTGATAGAAGAGAATTTATTCAGCCTTTTAAAAAGAATACCAAAAACAATGATTAAGACAAAGACAATTATTTCTTATATACATACGAATCCATAGAGAGATTTATCCAGTTCATAAAAACGCGTAGATCAAATCATGTTTTACACTGTCGTATCTGAAATTAACATAGAGTAAAGAAATATCGATAAATAGGGCGAAAAAAAAAACAAAAAATAAGAGACTACTTCTACTGTTCAGCTTTACACCCATCCACTAAACTATCTAACTTTGGATGAGAACAAAACGCACCAGACTAGGGTAAACCATAATTCACTTCAATAGTTTATATATTCAATTTTTTAGGGTTACAATAACTGGACGAACGGTCTATACGGCTACTCCTGGGACATGATGGTCCACACGTGGGACACTGACTCGGTCGTGGTGAAAATCATTGACAACGGAAAGAACGAAGTATTTTTCATCGATCCAAATGTCTATACGCCAAACGACAGATGGACTAGACACGGCGATATGCTATATCAGTATGCGCATTGTTTAAAGGACAATTTGTTGTATCAAACCGGGAAACTCCAAGGGAACTCAAAGGATGTTCTGTCAAACAATATATCTGTTTATGTAGACGTGTGGTACTCTATGAACGGTAGATTCACGCAACGCATGTTTGATCCCAAAGCGGATTTGCTCACCGTCTCGTGGTCCCCGTTTAAGCCCATGTCGTACCTAATGCCACTTCTAGACGAGGCGCTAGCCTGGAGGAGCGTCCTGCAGGACGTCAGACAGGATGTCCATTCTTGGCACAACTATAGCGACGTGATCTTCTTTGCTGATTTTCCTGGTATAGTACCAATATTACTAAACTAAATTGCCCAAATATTTTAATTTTTAGCCGAATAGAATGTTGCTTGTTTATATGCGCATCAAATGGCTTTAACATCGAAAAACATTTTAAATCGGAGATTTTGCAGGTAACCAATGACGTATATTTACCGATCCTTAAAAAATAAAAATGAGTGCTTAGATATGTCTCATACATCTTCTAATTTTTAAACATTGAATACAAAAATACTAACCCTAGGTACTTCATAACGACGGTTAAAAAGAGCACCGCAACAAACAGCTGATGTTTATATCTTCTTTTTTGTACAGATTACAAATTTCAATTTGTACGTATGAGTTATAGCATAGTTTAAATAAATGTTATAAAACTGTGTTATTTGCATTACACAAAATTTCATATGAAATTAATATTTACTCTACTTACTACCTTGCTGTATAAAAACCGCGTATCCCTAAGTTCAATAATTGTACTTCTTTGCAGGTTACGAACTAGAAAAGTTTATCCCCAGTGACTTGGTTAACGTTACTTTAACTGTACTAGAAGGATTGGTCGTGCACGAGCCCGAGGTGGCTCATGATAGTAACGGACAATCCCATCAGCTGGCAACCGGGAACCTAACAAAACTGGAACCGGAGATATTCCACAGAATCATTAATGTCGGCACAAATCCTGCTTATTACATGTTAAGTTTTGTTAATATGTCAAATATTGATAATATTAGTTTAAATAGATACTCACTGAAATTGCCGATTATTCAAGAACTAACCAGACGTCTAACCAATATGGCGACTTTTGTACATATAATTTTTTCAAATATTGTGCAATCAGTGTTTCAGCTAATGCAATGCAAAGGAATTCAATATTAATTCTTATAATATTTGAACCTGTTTAAATCTATTATTATGTACTTATTTATACACACAAAATGTGTACATTAAATAACATGTACCTATATTCCGTGATGAATATTAAATCGATTATAAGAGAAATAAAATATAGTAATATCTGTTTTGTCTTTTATTATACTTTACCTCATTAGATTAATAAAAATTATCAAGTTATGTTTGATTAGATCGCTTTGATAGCCGCAATGTGCTAATTTAATTCAGAAAATCGATTTTATAGCAAAACCATAGACGAAGTTCGTGTCTATTTCCAATTTTACTCTGTATCCAATGTCAAACGAGCGGCTAACCGTCAAATCTTTTTGAGAGGCGGTGGTACGGTGTGGTGCACGGAAGTGTCATAGCTGGCGTGAGCTAACGAATGTCGAGTTCACGTTCATTCATCATTTGGTCTTGTCGCTGTGGCGAGTGAAATAAGGTCGGATCTTAGCCGACGCCTCGTCAATGCGAATAAATAGTCAACGTTAAAGCAATCCGCGGTCATTACTGAAATAAGTGTCACATAAGTAGTACGCTTCTCTGCACTTAAAAATATTGAAAGTCTGTGATAAAAGCTACATAGGTATTTCGTTACAATATTTTAGGTTAAATCCCATACCGGTGATATCAGTGCATCGTTTAGAACGGAAACCGTGAACTGTGAGATTCTAGTGCTAAATTTGAGACTGAACGATGGAATCCACTATGACTTACAGTTTGGATATAACGCCGAATTACTCATATATTTTCGAATTTGAAAACGAGTTTATTCATCAGGACTATCGGAAATGGATGACAGAGAATTGGACGGTGGCTTTCTACTACGTTGGAGTATATATGGCTTTTATTTTTGGGGGCCAATACTACATGCAGAATCGTCCAAGGTATGTTTATGGTTGATAACCTCTTCGATCGATCAATTTCATGTAATACTTGTATACCTTGAATCTAGATAAAGTTATCAAAATTGTGTAAAGATAAATAGTGATACTAATTTGCACAAATTATATGTGAAATCTTGTATATTTTGATTAACTAATTGAAGCTGGTGATTTTTAAACAATAGTTTATTTTCTTCAACATAACTTAATAATACATTAGATAATGAATAATGCATCCAACCTAGATCCATATCTTGATATTTTTATTATGTGTTTTAAAAAAGTTTTTTAAATTACCAATTCGAAATGAACATTTCATTTTATACACTTTCTCATCTTATTTAAAAAGTAACAGTAAATAACAGTAATTTAAATAAAAATAATTGAATTGTTAGCACTCAGAAAAATCATTCTATATCTTCCTATAATTAATTAGCATGTGGTCCATTAAGACCTCAACTGAGGTGTGATTTCAAAATTAAGTACTAGTAAATTGAAATTCAACCTTTCATTCAGTCGGACTGGGTTCAAATCCTGGCACACACCTTATGTGTTATGTGTCTTTCATAACATAAAAATTTAAATATCACACTCTATAACGGCAAAGGAAAATATGTGATAAAATGTGCATACCTTAAATATACTTTGAAAATTTACAATGTTTATATGGTGTGGGAGGTTTATTAATTTATCTGCACAGAGAAAAAAGTATCAGATACAGACCAAATAAGAAAAAGGACGAGGTACTGCTTATTTCCATAAAAAAATTCTTCCAGTAGACCTGTGCGCGGACAAAAGGTTACAGAGCTGTAGATTGATACATGTAACACTAAATAGATAATGAAAGAGAACAATAATATACATCATCATCAATCATTATCAATGTTCATTAACTAACGAACCATACCTTTAATGGAATTGATTCGATTGAAACATTAGGTGAATACTATTTCATTAATACTTCAGCAGTGATTAAGCAGTGATAGCCTAGTGGGTTGATATTCAGCCTTCCACTCGGGAGGTCTGGGTTCGATCCTGGCATGCACCTCTGATTTATTACTTGCGTTTCATAAGTAAAAGTTTCATAAGTAAAAATATCACTTGCTATAACGGTGAAGGAAACCATCGTGAGGAAACCTGCACACCTTAGAGATGTTATAATTTACATAATATTTTCTGAGGTGTGTGAAGTCTACCAATCCACACTAGGCCCGCGTGGTAGACTATGGCCTAAATCCTTCTCAATATAAGAGGAGACCCCGGTTCAGCAGTGGACCATAAAACAATACTTTACTGTGAGGCCGTCATCTGTGATGTGTATGAAATCATGTGTTGCTCGTACGCTGCACCTACTCTCATTGCTTTACGCAGGCCTATTCGAAGCACCCGCTGCATCCACGATCCCACACTGTTTGGTTCTACCGACTCCCTAATTCATTGCTGACTGAAACGATATTATGAGTGATGATATAATTTATTAATAACACTGTATAGTGGTTTGTTGATGACATTTTCCGTGCCACATCGTACGATGTTCGATGCGTCATACCACATATATCGGTTTGATATGAGAGAAATATTGGTTTTGTGCCGCGACTAGCCGTCTACGCTTCACATTATTGAAATGAACTTATAATTTTTATAGACATGCGAATATTTGGCACTCGCTGCTTTCCGCCTACCCCGTTAGGGACCTGGCGTGAAGTTATGTATAATCGTATATGCGAAATTTCCGCTCGCAACGAATTCAAGATCTTCGAAATAAATCAGTTTTCTTATAATCTCTCTCCCCTAATTCATACATTCATTCATTCATTCATCAATCATAGTAAATAATTGATTAATTCGATTGGTTAATAAATTTTAACTTGCCGGCAAACATTCAAACTTCAACGTTCAAACTTTATCGGTAACTCTAGCGAGAATATCGGTAATATTTGAACGAAATCACCCCCTTACAATTATTAATTAATTAAAAAAAGGCGTTCAAGGTTACCGCGCGTGTACACACGTATAAAACAAATTGCATCAATTATTTTATTTTGCATTTGATTACACATGATAATAGTTTTAAACGATAATGAATGCAGCTATTGTATGTAAATCCTTTTGATTACGATTATATTTGACTTGGCAATAATGTCTCCTTGTTATATTAAATCCGAATACATATACAATTTACGATGTTTTCGATGTGAATGTGAAGAGAGTAGGTATGAATGATCTTATTTGAAACGAACAGCAAACTAATAGGCAGTAGATAAGCGGACTCTGCCGCTCATGGATTCTTGCAGTCTATCTCTACTATAAACGTTAAACTGCAGATACGTATAGGATTGTTAGTAACATTAGTCCTATTAGTGTCTGTTGGTATTGTAAGCTTGCGTGTGTTGATGTGCTTTCATGAATGACGTAAATAATTGATTTTTAATATGTACCGTTTATATCGCACTAGAGGACCGATTGCGATTTACGAAATTTACGAGAATTTATAACCGATTTACGAAAAAATTCAAAAATTTATAACTTAATCTGTTAAAGCCAAATGTTTGGATGAAATCCTTAAAATGTGAAAAACAATGAGTAAGAGACTGTTTTATAGAAAAGACTAGTGGAACTGACCACGCGTTGCCATGGTTATACAATACATGTCAAATGATATACTCGTATGTCAAATATCGTGCGTTCAGAAATTTGTTTTATGTAAAAATTTATTGACAATAGACATTTATTATTTATTTATATTATAAAAACTATCCTATCTTTTAAGATGGATCAAATAATAGATATGTACAAGATTTCATTGAAATCGGTTCCGTGGTTTCGGAGATTAGCGCAAACGAACGTCGTGATTTTTAAATACCAACAGAAATATAATGTTACCTATATATATTTTTAAAACGACACAGGCACAATATGCAGACGGTATCGAATACAAGATATATTTATATCGCTCAGTGATAAATATCCCGCGTGTTGTTATCATTATCACTGAGGTGATTTATAAAATGTTACATTTTTAATCAATTAATATAATCGCGCGGTCGGCGGCGGGCTATCGCTAACGAGTGTTATCATAGTTTGTTTAATTGCATAACGATATTGTTGCTATTATTCCGTATACACGGAGCGATAGCGATTTTTCGTGATACCAACAAATATCACCTCATACGCCAAGTTGACCTAACGTTGTACATATTTACTAATGATACAACGTATATATGCGTATTTGATTTTATAGTATGTATGTATTTCTTTGTAAATTATCTAGATAGTTGTTTTATATGTTAGGACAGAGATATTTGGCATTCGTTTCGCCCTGCCTACCCCGCTAGTGAACCGGCGTGGTTTTGTACCCGTCACCCAGGGTCGACTGGAAGACAATTCCGTGAGCCATTAGGTTTTGCCTCAAGTAACCCCTATTTTTAGGTAAAGTATAAAAATGTAACTGGGGACAATTCCACACACGGCTGTCTGACCCCAATTTAGGCAATTTAATGACTGTGTTATGGTGACCGGACAGCTGATAAACATATATATATACATACGATATAGTGCTTATATAGATATTTTTATTACGACCAGACACGGAACAAACAAATGTGCTGCACACACAAATGTTAGTCCCGGGTGGGAATCGGAGCCACGAGCTCTGGTTTTGCAGTCAGGGTCTCTAACCACTCTACCACTAGGCCAATATAGGATCATTCTATTAACAACAAAACAATCGTAATAAAAATATCTATATAAGTACTATATCGTATGTATATATGTATGTTTATCAAATGTCCGGTTACCATAACACAAGCATTAACTTGCATAATTTGGGATCGAATAGCCGTGTGTGGAATTGTCCCCCAGTGATTATTATTATTATAATCAACTTACATTTAGTGGGCATGTAATCTGCATATGTCTCCGCTACACCCATTTCCTCGTCGTCCACCTCCTCCTCCTCACCGGGCACCTGGAGAATGTGGTGACACGAGAATCAAGATTATAACAGTCATCGGTCACTTTGACTCTTCAATGTCATTTCAAAACAACCGGCCGTAACACCGATTCTTGGAGAATGTGTTAGAGAGAATTCTTTATTTCACTCAGAAGTTTGTAAACTTTACAACTTGAGGCATGCGGGTTGGGTCAGGATTACTCATGCACTTGGCAACCTTGCAGTAATCCATTATAACCCTGTCGATCTTTTAGGAGATCGAATACACGATAAGCATTTCGCTGCTTTTCATGAATACTCGCACAATCCAAAATACACATTTTACAGGGTAGCCATTTGGAAATTAAACAAAATAAAACAATATTGTAGAAAATAACCAGTCACAAAACGACATTTTTGCGCGCCATTATGCCGGTTTTGCTGTTATGAATGTGAATCTTACTGTGAATGAAATAAGGAATATTTTGGATTTATTTGTGTTATAAATTGGTATTTCAAAATTTTGATTCGTGCGAGTATTCATGAAAAGCAGCGTTTTGAGCGGCAGGTACAGAAGAGAGCGAGTTACTGTTGTGTTTAAAAGAAACCTTGGCCTGAAATGACTGGCCTCGTGGTCGAGTGGTTAGGGACCCTGACTGCAAAACCGGAGCTCGTGGCTCCGATTCCCACCCAGGGCGAACATTTGTGTGATGAGCACATTTGGTTGTCGTGTCTGGGCATAATGAAAATATCTATATAAGTACTATATCGTATGTA
>DWGJ01004405.1:0-11674 GCA_018246895.1 Aspitha aspitha aspitha | reverse complement strand
AGCGCGGCGGCGCGGCGCGGCTGCAGCGCGCGCTGGCGGCCGCCGCCGCCGACAGCGCGGCGCTGGCCGCGCGGCTGCACGCCGCCGACCACGGTGCCGCGGAGCCACCGCCTGCACCGCTCTCTCAATCAAATCGGTCTACCAATATATGTCCCATAGATTCTTTCCTGGAAGACTGTTAAACTTTACTTTCCTAGCTTGTGTTTCCTACAGTACATTTTTTTTAAATAAAATACCATTTAAATAAAGGATTAAAATTTTAATAATTCAATCTTTACGCCAGTCATCTTAGGTCTCAAACACTTAACTTCTCACTCTAAATTATAATCTTAATCGCACGCCATACGTGTATTTTTGCTTAAGCACCTTCTTTACCTACTTGTTTTTACACTATTTTCGACGATACACCTAAGTAATAAGTAGTTTTGCATAATCGTAAAAATATAAGCCGTTACATAATCAACCATAACAACAATCATTATCTAAGTCGTCTGTACCATAACGCGCCATCTAGGTACATGTGTAAGAACCCGTCGGGGCTTCCCGTGGGCCTTACCGTTTACATCAAGAACAGGTTTTCTAAATCGCGACATACATACATACATGCCGTAGTTTACACCTTGTAAAGGTCACGCAGTCTGTCTTGTTATTATTACAAAGCTGTGAGCTTTTGTCAATTAATATTTACCAACAGAAATATTAATTTGTAAAATTAGCACAGTGATGTTTAATAATTTTTATTTGAACCGTAAACTAATTTCCACTCCAGTCAGGAGAAGAAAAATAATTTACGAACCAATTGAATTTAGCATCAACGTCAGACGAGTTATTCTATTTTCTTTGAAGCATGTCTATTTTCTTGTACAAAGAGAAAACAAATTTTCATTAAATAAAATAAGACTTATCCTTCATTCTTTGGTACAATACGACGCACTATTTTAAATACAATGTGAATAATGCTTTCGTTTCTCATACATAGGTATACATCATCATGGATATATCGTTCATTTGCGTTCAATATTACCAAGTAAAAGGCATTAGGTACGTCTGTATAAGCAAATAATGCATATATATTCATAAATAGACTTTCTATTCAATAATGATTAAAATTATACAATAACATAAAAATATCGATAACATTGAATACCACAGTGCCTGTCCGTTATTTGCCACCGTTTAGTGTAAGTATACCTAATTCGCTAGTACAAATATATGCAGTATTTGCTTTTAATTACTTACTGGTCAGAGAACAGGTAGCTACAAACATACCAACGCCGTGTCCATGCAATGACGTACCTACATAAGGTTTTTTGTAGGTCATTCATAGATACGCAGAAACAGGAATGAAACTTGTATCAGAGTAGGTAAGTATTTTTTCTGCTTGGTGCCCTAAATATATACATACATCCCTTCTACTCTCGGCAGCTGCAAACGACGATGAATATAGAGATGTAGCGAACTTTCGTTTGTGTCGCAGTACAAAAGCGTAGGTACATACATTTTTCTCCAGCGTATAATGCATCATTAACGGCCGTGGATTTTCGCAAGGCTTTCGAGCGCCCCACCTGCGGCGCAGGCGCCTCCGGGGCGCGCGCGCACTCCGAACGCCGAGCAGCGCCAGTTACACCGCACCTCGCGGCTGCCTCGCGTGTTCACACGCTCTTGCACTAAACTATGTGCATTCGACAGAAACCACCTGTGATGTAGTGTTAAGTTACATATTAGTTGTATTAAGTGCCAAACGTGACGTTCAACGTACATTACTTAGGATATATCGGCAGCAAAACGCTACATGTAAGTTACACGGTTTTGCTCTATTCTCAGATTCTGAACGAGCGATATGTTGGTGAGATATAATAAATACATAATAAAGAAATATTTTTATAGGAAGAATAATAAAAATTAAGGGTTCCCTTGTTGTAAATGCATTCCGCGTTTTTACTTTGAACTGTAGAGCAGGAGTTTCGTTACATCGTAACATTATTTAGTTTACGACCTCCGCAAGATTTTGCGGATTTATTGTTAGTGAAAGTATTCGGAGAGTTTCTCTGTTAACTATAACCTACATAGAATACACATTAAAACTAAACTACCGAACTAAAACGCAAATTATTTTCAACTAGTAGGCAAAACTTAGAAATTAGAGTAAAATTTTCCATCTTGGATAATCTGTAACCTTTAACGAGCAGACCCTTATGTATTCTACCCCCAGCACAATCAATTAAAAAGTTTTTAACATTTAAGTAGATAGAAAAAAAAGTATAAAAATGTACAATTGATTACATTTTTCAAAATATATGTACTTATTCTACAATATGTTGAGAATTACAAAAACTGTACGAAAAAATTTGAATTAAATATATCTATGTAAGTATGACCTTACGCAAGTTTGCTTTACCAAATAGGGCGAAAAGGCTGTTCCGCCAACGCAAATACACATATACGAGTATATAACGTTTATTCAATGAGTCAGAGACGTTCTGTGACACAAACGGTGAGCACAATAAGTAAATAAGAAAGAATGTTTAATACCTACCAATTGTATTAATTTATATTAAAAAGACATTTTAATTATTCATGCGACCTGACACCGATTTATAACTTCACAATATTGTCCGTTTTCAAATAATAAAATAAACACACACATCCACCATTACACGAAGAGTGCTGAAGAAAAACACGGTGAGGAAAACTGCAAATCTCCGCAATCTCCATAATGTTATCCAAGTGTGTGAAATCGCATGTGGGTTATGCGATACTCTATGGCTCACCGCCTGCCTATTCGGAGAGGTAACTGCCACCCACCAGTGGATCGAAAAAAGTTGATAAAGGTTGATTTGCAATTAAATTTGTAGCGAAGGCCTACAGTACCGAGAAATAATTCAAAAATAATGGCCTCATCATTATTTTTGAATTATTTATTAAAAAATAAAAAATCGGCTATGTTAGTGGAGTAATAAGAACGGAACAAATCCGATTCATCATAAATCTGAATAAAATTGGTGAAACCTAAGATGACACCGGACAAACAGAAAGAGAAACCGAATTTTTAACATTCAACTCAAAGCCGAAGAATGTTAGAAGGCTACTACAATTCACTACCACAAATAATTGTGAAATAATAAAGGATAGCATATCACGAATGTTCAGATTGTTTCATCACGATTAAAACATTGTATACAACATTGTATTCTTTATAGTAATGTCAATATAATTTTCATACAGTAGAAACGTTCTGTTTATTACAGATTCACTATGGGAAATATCACACTGTACATTCTTGCGATATTGTCAGCGTCTGGAGTAGCACAGTGGTAAGTTTTGTTCACGACGATACTTAATGGATAGATGATAGATAGATGGATGGATTTATCGGTACCTAGGTATACTTATCGACACCGTAACGGGTAAGCAATTCGCCATTTTGCTAACGTTTTCCTTTTTACTGTAGGTACGTACATTTGCTCACTCTTTTCGATCACTTTAATATTGCAAAAATTGACCAAATTGCCTAGTTAACGATAAATAAAATAAGAGGCAAAGGTAGGAACTGTAGTAATTCTTTTATATATACCAATATAGATAGTTTGATGGATGTGAACATCAACACTGATCATAAAAAATACATGGTAACATAGTAATTTATACTGTGGAATATTATTATAAATTTGTACTTCCGAATCTTTCACAGCAAGAAGGCTTTATAATATACTAGCACTACCACTGCAATTTAATCTGTTCGCGCATGTATTGCTTCACGTAGTTTTTCATCGTGACTCAAATCAGTGTATGTATTTCTCACGAATTACCCATTCAAGTGTCTTATTCATTTCACGAGATAACGTGTAGTGAATTATACTTTTGTGTTTTAAAATATTGTTTCTCAACAAGAAAGTTGGTATGATTTCATACCGATGTTTCTAATATGGATAATATCGTGCACTACTTATTGCTTAATAGCGTCACAATTTGTTAAAGATTTCGTTGTATTATTATTATGTTACTTACTTGTTACTTAGGGAATATTCAATCCGTATATGAAACATTATTTATTAACATTAAACTTTTTGCAGCATATCCGTAGTAGGCCCGCGTGTGCTTCGACCGTTCGGATCGTACCGTGTATCGATAGCGGGCGGCGCGCGTGCGCACAATTTATACGTTGCAGTGGAGGGGAGAAGATCCAACGGAGAACAATTCTCACAAGGACGGGAAGTGCAGATCCAGGCGGGGACTTCCTCACTTATAGGACTTGAAGTAAATACATACATTTTCACTTCATATTTATGTTGAAAAAATAACCGGAACTGTGTATACAAATGCTACGTCATAAATTTCCTATTTAATAAGTATGATTTCTATGAAGGACTACAATGTATGTGGTATGTAAAATAGTGTGACGCAGCATTGTTAAGAGAGGAATATTATGTCTTCCCTCTAGAGAGCTCTCCTCGCAATAGGTAATTGCGACTGCAGTACAAATCTTATTTTCTATTCTGAATGTGTACAGAGGGCATCAAGTCCATTCTGTGACATTGGTATTGTTAGCATTATAGAACGTCATTCGCTTGCAATAATATAGTCTACGAACAAATACATAATATAACATGAGTCATGAGATTAGATCATCCTATTCTGCTACTAAAAAATACATTTACATGCAGTTGTTTTTGTTTAAGCTTAAACTATTAGCTTATAGCAGTTACAGTTGAATGCTGTTTGAACTTCAGATCGGTGATCCAGGTCCTGGGCAGTACTCCCTGGTGGCGCGGTCTACATCGGGCCCGCAGTTCTCATCGTCCGCACCATTGGTTTACCAACCGCGAAGTTTCTGCGTATTTGTACAAACTGACAAAAGAGTTTACCAACCTGGGGATACCATCAACTTCAGAGTTATCGCCTTGGACAAGTAAGATGTTGGAATAATTTAGCGGTAATGGCGCCATTATAAAATGCCATGGATGCGCAATGTTGCACTGACCTCGGATTTACTGGGGCAGCTAACTGACTTGCTCACCGTTCCACATAATAACTATTTACACATAATTTATATTGTCACAGATGTAACATTACGCAGATTTAGAATTTTTATTCATGTAAATATCGTAAGTATTGGCTTCTGTCAGAGCGCTTCTTATGAAATCAGCGTAACAGTATAGGCACTTTCAATTTTAATACCGACGTTGGTTTCCACAAAGAGTGTTCGCACGCGTAAGATTACGTATGATTACGTAGCGGTCGTTAACCCTTCACAGATACCTGCTGCCGCAAGCTAACAACGTGGATGTGAGCGTTTTAGATACCAACGGATCACCCGTTAAGCAATGGGCGACAATGCCGTTGGATCGTGGAGTATTTGCAGGAGAAATAGTCCTGGCCGACGAGCCAGCCCTTGGAGAATGGATAATCCAAGTAAGTTACGCGATGAGGCAACGATAGCAACGCCCAAGGCGGTCTTATTGACCTTCAAAGTCATTCAGGTGCTACTGTAATTAGTATCCGGTATTTCAAGATACCCTCGAGAGATATGATCGTTTTAAAATTAATATATTGTTCTCTTTAACAGGTGGAAATTCGCGGTCAGACCTATTCTAAGAAGATACTGGTGGCTGATTACGTGTTGCCCAAATTCCATATGGAGGTTCGAATGCCAAAAGAGATTCTTTTCACTGATGGCCGATTTAATATTAACGTCACGGCTACGTAAGTGTGTGCTTCGTTTTTTAATTTTATCTGAATATTTTGTAATGATATATGTAAAGTAATTAATAAAAAGAACTAAATTTGAATATTAAGTATACATACGGGTACGGTATGAATATTATTGCATAATATTTCATTCTCAGCACCAAATACAATCTGAAATATAGCTAAAGTTCACATGAGCAATCTGTATTCTTTTATAAGATATATTTGAAATCTAAAATTAAATCCTACGACACTAGACAGTCTAGATCAGCTACGATTTACAATGTTTCTCTGTTGTTTTTCATTTTTCTAATATGTGTATTTTTGTCGTTCTGAAGAAACAGAATAGAAAATTAGTAAAGGTATTTTATTGGAAATTTATTCCTTGATGAATCCATACGAACGCACAAAGACAAATTAAAATATTAAAAATTAAGAAACTCTTTGCCTAATTAACTTATCAGAAAGGAATCCAAACGAATGGATATGTTGAGCTGATATTTTGAACAGAGGGGTAGTTTGGGAATTTCGTAGACAATCGATACGAAAGTAGGTAAGATTTCGGGAAAAATATTGCAGAATCAACAAATGTTATGAAGCATAAGAGATTTTGGACAGAAGCTTCTATGTCTTAGAGCTTAGAGTAAACAATAAGAATATTTTTATTCTAACTGAATCTTATTGAAGGAAATCTTTTGTCTCTCATAATCCCATTTGAAGAAAATTAATCTCGTAAATGTGATAAGCTGCTGATTAAACGTAATCCTATTGATTGATGAAAACTCTTCAAGTACCTAATGCAAAAATCTAAAATAAATCATAAAAATAGAATTCGACGAGAAGAAAAAGGAATCATAAGTCCAAATCAAATATATAGATAACAGTTGAATGACATTAGGACCGATGTTGTAATTTTCATTAGCTGCCACGCCGAATACAATTAAAGCTAATTAGATTTAAAATATCAAAACAAATAAAAGAAACATTGAATTTCCAGACATTTCAACGGGTTGCCAGTGGAAGGCGAATTAACAATATCTGCGTACGCGGTGTTTTTCTCGGGCGTACTGCAACCCGTGTTCTCAACTCCGGCTCGCAAGGTAGTGGATTTCGACGGTACCGCGACCGTCGTGTACGATCTCAAGACGGACCTCGACCTGGCCGAGGACGCGGCGAGGCCGCTCGTGGTGGAAGCCGTGCTCGAGGAAAAAAACACTCTCATTCGACAAAACGTTTCCTCCAGGATATTGTTGCTGCGAGCTCCGTATCGTTTGAAGGTTACAGCGCCGAGCTATTTCAAGCCTCAGTTGCCCTATAACGTTCAGGTATCGTGATAAAGAACCATTTCTTTTTACAATTAACATTAATAAAGCAATAACAATAAATTACATATCTATTTATATTTCGGGAACATGCCACATGTCTAACATAAAAAGGTATGTCTTTTTATCATAGAAAAGTATTTCTACCGATGAACAATAGTGTTTGGTAATATAAGATAATTCGAACCTAATTCTTGTCGTGAGGGGTTGTACAATTTTGTATGATCTCACCTCGAGAAAAATACATACTTATTTATGTATTCATAAGCCATATTATATGTATTTGCCAATATGAATTTTTGTTTGCCACTACTGTATCGCAAATACAGCTTTGTTGTTTTTGACAGTAGCATTTGTTAACAGTATTTTTAAATTTCAGATTGAGCTTGTTAACTCCACGGGAAACACAATGCAAACCGACGGAGAGGTGACCGTGGAAAGAATGTGGGACGACGGCGCCTCGCCAAATACAACCACTCTGCCCCTCAACAAGGGTCTAGCCACGTATACACTCACGCCTGATAAAGCACACATCAACTCTACCCTTAATATATTGGTAAACAGACATAGTAACTGATGGACCAAATCACATTTCGTACACAAAATCATCATATAAGCATTATCATTACACAGATTTCCTTTTCATTTTATTTGCTTTTGTAGACCCAAGTAACGCTTCAATATTTTTCAACAGATAAAGTATAACGAAATAACGGAACGGGTAGTGAACATTCAAAAGACTGCCCCAACTGATGAGCAGTTCCTGAGCATTGAGCTGCTAACTCGCGACACGGCCGTCGGGGACGAACTGCGGGCGCGCATCACCGCCACCGAGCCAATGGATCTGGTCCATTATGTCATTATAGGACGCGGTGACATTCTCATAGCACAGACCGTAGAAGTAAGTATCTCATTTGTCCTGATTTCACTAACAATACTCGGGGGTAAAATAATGCATATTTCTCTAGAAGTTTAAGAAGTACATAATAATAACAAAAGAGAGGCGGTGAAATATAACCTGTCATTGTTGACATGATATTTATGTTGCAGTTAAATCCGGCTCGGCGCAGTGTGGACGTGAAGAGCGCGGTGTCGGCCGCCATGGCGCCGGGCTGCGTGCTGCTGGCGTGGTACGCGCGCGCCGCCGCCGCCGCCCGCCTGCTGGCTGCCGCGCTCTACGCGCCGCAGCGCCACTTGCTGCAACACCAGGTCTTACATTGGCTACTTTAATCGCGCCTCAATAATTATTATAACATCTTGGCACACCCGATACCCCGTCTGATCCCAATCTAGACAAAGCTTATACTACCTTGACCAAAGAACAGATAAAAATACACATATACCTATGTACTTCAATTTTGTTCAACCGAGATACAGAATAAACAAGGATTTTTGTACGAGTTCAGTTTGGTTAAAAAAAATTATGAATGTGGCAGGTGTCAGTGCAGCCGGTATCTCCGACGCTCTCGTACCGGCCCAACGGGCTGGTGGAGTTCCGCGTGTCGGGCGCGGCGGGCGCGCTGGCCGCTCTGCTCGGCACCGACGTGGACGCCGTCGCCACCGGCCTCGTCGCTCCCGAGGGCCTCGGAAGTGGATTAGACATACATTCGGTAATTACTCCTACCTACCGAAATAGGGCGACTAAATCTGTTATTGTAATGTGTTTTGTTTAGTCAACCTTTCCTAAAAATTTCTTACATGATGCAGTAATGCAATAAATGTACCTAAGCTTAGGAAGCGACATTTCACAATTTCCAGAAACTCGATAGCTCCTTCTTAAGTTTGTTGCCTTGGCCGGCTTCCACCAGGGAAATAGGTTGCATATAAATATCCATGCACCTGTTTACAAGTACGTCATTAATAAATATTAAAATTGTAGTTTTTCATCGTATTTTAGATTGAACGCGAAGTGGAAAGTTTTAGTGGCTTGCAATATACGGTATTCAAGAACGAAGATTACATCGCCGGCTTGGGTTTGGATGTGGGAGGCAGAACAGTGTCCGACGTGTTTAAGGTCAGTTACTATATTTTTGGTATTTTGCTAAGTTTGTAGTATTTCTCCTATCCATCATAACGTTATTGTTTCAGAATGCTGGCGTCGTAGTACTCACTGACGGTGTACTGAACATCGATAAGGAACGAGGTGAACATTTGTTTTGTCGCCACTAATTACTGTTCCTTCCTCACGATAGGACAGTGTAGAATACAGTTGACTATAACAAAAGGTTTAAAAGGTTAACGATATTTTATATTCTGTGTTTGCGCAGATCCTTCGGAAGATTGGCCAGAAACGGGTACCCGAGCTCCCCAGGCCGGCCCGTATGCCTTCAGTCGATTACCTCCAACGCCTTCACCGCGTTTTTATCTCACTCTATCTCCTCACAATACTTGGTTGTTCACAAACCTTACTCTCGGGTACGGTTTTAAATGTTATATTTTAATTTTATTCTAAATTATTATGAAAGTTTTTGAAATATTCAGCATACCCTACTTATCTTTCAGAATAACTGTCTATTCAATGTAACCTAATTCACAATTACATACATATATTCATTAACATAAATTGTTTCAGAAATGACGGAAAAGGTAGCAGGGAACGTTGGTCACCGACCAGACCTGGCGAATGGACTGTTGGAGCGTTTGCCATCCACCCCACCCTGGGGTTGGGACTAGCTCCAGCTCAGACCTTCACCACCAGCGTTCCCCTATCTGTCACGGCCGAACTGCCAGAAACCTTACAGCGAGGAGAAATTTTGGCTGTCGTAGTAACGCTAAAGAGTACTTTACCAATCGAAACGTCGGTCCTAGTCACCTTCCATAATTCTGACCAATACTTCGAATTTGAGCCCTTAGAAAGTACCGCGGATTCTAATAAAAGTACGTACCTATATATTAACTATCCATTTAGTATGGTATTTCTATAATATTATTTTCTAATTTCATCATATTATATATGTAAAATAATTAAAAGGACATGCGCATAATGTAACCTTGTAGGTATAATAGAAATTATATGAATCATCAGTGTTTCTTGTTGAAATATGTTATACTAACATTTATTACATTATTAGATAAAATGTTTAGAAATCGAGC
This sequence comes from Aspitha aspitha aspitha, assembly GCA_018246895.1. Lineage (NCBI taxonomy): Eukaryota > Metazoa > Arthropoda > Insecta > Lepidoptera > Hesperiidae > Aspitha > Aspitha aspitha. The sequence goes on along the minus strand of DWGJ01004405.1, from coordinate 1,571 downwards.
TATTCAAGCGGGAACAAGTGACGATCGGGCCGAAGGGCAGCGCGAGCACGGCGTTCCTGGTGAGCGCGGCGCGCGCGGGCGAGGCGCCCGTCATCGTGGAGGCCAACGGGAACGGCGTGTCCGCCTCGCTCTTCCGCACCATCGACGTCAAGGTTGCCTTATTCAACATTTAACGAATCTTATCATTTTATGATTATGATGCCAAATTTGTTTCCTATGTAATTTTCGCCGAATTTAAAACCGTCATTACGTCTGATGTTTAAATAACCATTGGTCAGTATTTAGATCTAGTTCATTGTGTTGTGAAATTTGTATCCTACTTCCAGAGAAGCTCTAATAAGCTTTAGAGCCATCGCACACAGATATCTATGAGATAATGTTAGCTACCTGCTTGTTACTTTTCTATTTTTCAGTGTTGCAGCAGGAGGTCAGTTGGAGTGCTAATTCCTAACATGCAATAATTGTTATTCGGTTCACTTAGGACGGATACGAGGAGGAGGTGTGGTCGTGGACGCTGCTGGACGGGCGACAGGGGGTTGCGCGCGGTAACGTGAGCGTGCGCGCCGCGGCCGGCACGCGGCTGAGCGGCGCGGCGCTGGAGGCGTGCGGCGACGTGCTGGCGCCGGCCGCGCGCGCGCTCTCGCGGCCCCCCGCGCCCGCCGCCGACGCCGTGTACGCGGTGCGGCCACTGGCGCGCGCCTGTGTGCTACTCGACTACTTGCAAGTAAGTACACGCTCATCATGGATCGTGGATCATTATAACCTCATATAACGTAGTTAGATATAACAGTAGCACTACTGCAATTTTACAATACTTGCATTTTCAGTAGCTAATTCATGCACAGTAACAAAAAACTACCCTGCGCATATAGGTACCGAAAAGTGAACTGAATATTATTCAAATACCTTTGGACTACTGTTGAAATGAATATTTTTGTTTGATCAGAATCTATAAACGGTTTGAATTATCATGATTTTCATTATCAATTTTAATACTGGTCGACGTCTCAGCATTCTCTGCCAGTCGACACTAAAGATTCCACCGAATTCTCATCAAAATCTCATTTACTCCAATACTCAATACCGTTACTTTCCGCGATCGTAATTACTACATTCTTCTTGTTATCGAGGACACTTGCTTTAAATTTACCTTTCCATGTGTGGTTATTGCTATAAGTAAGCAGGTAACATCATATTGTATTCAATATACTTTATGTACCTATTGGTACATTACATACATGTACATACATAAATATAAGTTTGTGGGTAATTATGGTTTTAGTCGAAATAGTGTAATTAGATTAACATTTTTTTATTTCCCAGATTACTGACCAGGAAGATGAAGTAGTAATAACAAAGGAGGCTCGTGCACAGGTCGCCACAGGCTATCAGCGTTTAATGGCCTTCCGACGGCGTGACGGCTCGTTTTCCCAAGAAACGGGTGATAATGCCGAGGGTGATGTTTGGTAATCCCTACTATCCCTACTAATATTATAAATGCGATTGTAACTCTGTCTGTCTGTCTGTCTGTCTGTTGCTCATTCACGCCTAAACCGCTGAACCGATTTTAA
>DWGJ01004404.1:0-11676 GCA_018246895.1 Aspitha aspitha aspitha | reverse complement strand
GACACCATCATTGTATGAATAGTCATAGTTAATTGAACAAAGTGAATAATTAAATTTGTCACATTAACGAAAATTCTGATACCTACATTCTCGACATGGAAACATAGATAAATTAACATTGATATATTCCAAAAACAGTAACATACAAAAGCTATCTGAAGTAGTCGTATATTTAATTTAATTTTGTATTTCATTCAATTGAATTTAAAATATTGTTATCGTTTGTACATTACCAAACACATTTCGTTATAAAACCCCAAATCTGATTTGTGTGCATTCCGTAACTCAAGAAGACGCCGATTTTTCAGGTCGAATATTTGGAATGTTTCCAAAGTTGTTATTGAAAGGGCGTTGACCGCTAGCGGTTGCGTCACGTACGTTATGTACATTTTTGTCAATGGCTAAAGTCTTCATATTTTGCTTATACCTACTAACATACATACATACATACATACATACATACATACATACATACATATGGGCGGGACGAGGGTGCCCTGACGTTATCAATCATTATTATTATTATACACGTAACATCACACTAGGTCCGTTAAGTGGTAAACACTGACTCGCCTATCTATCCTTGCAGACCTAACATATTTCATAGTCACATTATTTAATTAATAAACCATTATTATTATGACAGTAGCTAACCAACGAGAAAACATGGATCATGTGAAAAAACTATCATAACACCAACATTTTTAATAACAGATAACACACACACACACACAATGAAAACAGAGGATGTGTAAAGAACGGAACTCTATGTTATTATTGCGCGTAAACAAACACGTGCTCGCAAAAATGGCGCTTTAAATTTTACCGAGTGCCAGAGTCCATTCCAGTATTCACGTAGAATTTTAATAAAAACAAGAACCGTTGTAAATTATATGGAATTTAAGGACTCGCACAATTAATCTCGACGGTGCGAATGAAAATTTTAAAGAAAATATTTCCACATCTCTGCGCTTTTTTTTTTTGAAACGGGGAAAAAAGCAATCCCGCTTTAAGGCGGGGTGAAATTTTTGGAAGTTCTCTCTTGGAAAATAACCCTCTTAAGTAAATTACTATTGGGCATAGTGGAGGTATAATTTTAAAGCTCACCCTCGGAGGGTGCGCCCCTAAAAAGGTGACTTCACGGAGCGACGTCACGCCATTGTAACTTTACGGCGGCCGTCGGGAACCGCGCAGGCGGGAACCGACGACGAAAGCGTTTTCTTTATTTCCGTTTATACAAGAACAGGTATAATTTTTAGAAACATTTCTCACCACCAACCGTCTTCGAGCAAACTCTACGTATAGGTAAAGAAAAGTTCGAGAAGTCTCCATCGTATAACATTTATATTATCATTAGAATGCTCCGTGATTGACAGATTGATGAACTAATCAGACTAGGTTTTCATTTCCTAGTACCATTTGATTGCAGCCAATAAGTATGAGATGTTTGTGTTAACTGCATAAAAACACGTTTCTCAGTTCGAGCCACGGTATCAAAATGTTCAAATATGTTAGACGTAATTTAATTTGACCTTTTCCTACTGATAAAGGTTATTGGAAACATGTTGAGATTATGAATATCTTCTTCATAACAAATAATAAAATGGGCGCACGTAATAAAATTATAAGAACAATCATCAGCGGGGTTAACATTTTTATTATAAAGCAAGCAAAAGCAAGCAAATTACATCTTACTTCTTTATTTAAATGCAGTGTGTAAACTTCACGCTGTTTGATAATATCGCTGTGAATCTGCTGACGAACGCGACATTTTTTGCATGTGAAACAATTTTAAATGAGACCACTCCGTTTACAGGGGAATTTAAGCGTTCATCGTTGTCGTTGCGTTAAAAATGGCCGTCAACAGGTGGCCCCGTATCTCCGTGGAATTTGCCGAACATGTCTCCGCATTTTGATCAGCATGAAAGCGGTACATTTGCGAAAGGATTTCGTTACAATCGTAAAGAGCTATCAAATATTAATACATAGATATGTGTTCATGTAGAAACCATCAAGAAATTGAAATTTCACCTTTTTTTGAAAATTAGGAAACAGATTAAGCGTGTACATATTGTTATATGCTTCCAAACAGCGTCTTTACGCTTTACAAATCTCCCGTATTTACTAATCAGAAACAACGACGTAGATAATAGTCAGATTACAGCCAATTTCTTCACGAACAGTTGTGGTGGTGTCAATTAATTTTACTTTACAGCTAACAGATTGTTTTGAGTCGGCAATATAAATTGTGTTAGTCGTGTCTGCCGCATGTTTGCGGCTTCCGCTCCCCGCCGATCGCATCAATGCCAACGTAAACAAATTCACTTTCGAAACGCAAACGAACGTAGAAAAATTGTATTTATTTGCGCAAACATAATATACCGCAATCGAATATTCGCGCTCGTCCAACAACACTGAAAGGTTGATAATGGATGCAAATTGCTTATGGTGCGTTTGCGGTGGACTTATCGAAATCACTAATCACCGTTTAAACATCATCCGTGCACACCACTCTGCCAAATAATCACAAAAATTCATAGGAATCGCGTAATTTAAATTAAGAATAATGTTCGTAAAGACCTGTAAGAACAAGTTACAACTGATTTTGCACGTGAAATGAAACGCGACTCAATGTTATGTACCTACATATGAAATACGGCTCATGAAAATTGCGTCCATCACCACGACTCAATGACGGTAGTCTGTAGAAACATTTTGATAATCGAATTGAATATACGAACGAAACTTGCCGCAAAGGAGCAAAGTACGAAGGTACAGTAACGATAACGATCGTACAAAATGATGAGTCATTACCGAAGTCGCCTATATTGCGATATGACAGCGCGCGCTCGCCGGGGCGTGGACTCCAGCTAATGAAACGCAAACACGCGAGCCTCCGCCCTGGGCGGGGGCCATGCAGCAGTATTAATAACAATATCATAGGTTTACGCGACTCGTTTATAAACTTCCGCTACGCATTTTATAAATGGAACAGAGCCACTCATATGCAGACAAACTGAGTAACTATTTGAAATAAACTTTCGTGTCATCTATGCATTAGTTGGTTAATGGTTCCAATCGATAAAACTTGAAATCTGTTTTGAAAATTGAAGCTTTTATTACAGATAATTGAACTAAAATAGGTACTGAAAAGATTAGAGAAGAATGATGGGCTTACCGAAGGCACAATTGTCGTATTTCGTGGGAATCTTATCGTTTCCCCGAAAAAGGGAGAACATTTTACATCCAACGCTCTCCTTTGCATAACGAAAACAACAAAACATAACAAGATAGCACAGCTTTTGTGCCCCTTAGAGTTGCAAAAATTAAAAATGTTTAATATAAAACATTCTTATCTTCAGATGCTGTTTCAGTTTCACTAAACATGTACTTAAATTATTATTTTAGAAAAATGTGCTGGTAAATTAGTTAGACATGACAGTTTGAAAGTTTAAGATCTCTTTTCTCGAAATTGACTTGCTTAACAACTAATTAACGAAATCACCCTAACGGAACTTCATTCAGTCGAGTTTCCAAATTCGACTAATAATACGAAACCGCAAAATAAATTTCCATTCAATACAATTTTGCAATTGAATTATTTCCAATGTCTATTACAGATTTATGACATATTTGGGACCGATACTTTCGTAAGGGATAGTTTAACATCACTGTAACAACAAAAAGTGAACAACTCCTTTTGTGGATCGATCGTCAAGAGAAGAAAACTTTATATTTACCGAATTCGGCGTCGCTTGAATAACGAAAACGTGGATGACGAGACTTGGGGTGCGCGTAGGGGCCGAAATCGCTACCTACAAAAAAAAACTTTCATCTCATCCAGAGTCGGGTCGGTTTATATTATTTTCATCCGGTTCAAAAGGCGGCCCCGGACGTTTTGTGTGGGCTACATTAAATAAACATGTAACACTTGTACCGTAGACGACCTTCAACCATCTGCATCCGGTCTATGAATAAAGTCCACTTTTGCCATGTTACCTGCACAACGCGGGCGCTATTATCCCTTAAATTAGAAAGTATAATTAAACCGTAAATATCGTAAGCGAGATTACTGTTACGTCGTAAACAGTCAAGTTTTACAATGTAGGCGGAATACATTAAAATTGACATAAATCACCGGTCCGTTTTGTGTGGGCCGGGAGAGCGGGCGGCCGCGGCTGGCAACACCGCAGATTTACGCTTTCGTTGTCACTCCTTTGTCAATAATGATTCCGTAACTTTCACCTGTAGACAGACACAATTGAGTTTGACGTTCGTTCGAGTTTAATACAACAGGTGTTCGATAATAACACTAAATAGATAGAACAGAAACATCACATTTAGATATATTAACTATAGCGATTAAATAAACAATTGAATTAAAGTAAATACACCTCGATAAGATCGTCGAAATAAGTAACAAAATAAATACAGACCCGAGCTCGGCGGAAAGCTCTTTAGAAGGAACTCTAAGTCTAGAGCACGTATAGAGAACGTATTTATATCTGAATTTCGAACGTATGAATTGGGTGAAAAGAAAGCCGGTAGCGAAAAGGAAAACCATTTCCGATTTTCCATTCACATCCCAACAACGGCCACCTGGGAACTAGAGACCCAAGACAAACAAATAGAACTAGCCATTCATAAGTCGAGCGGCCCCGAGAGGCCAGGCCGGGTCTCTTAGCGAATCGGAAATTTCATTTGAAAACAGTACGCGTAGGCCGCGCGAAACGAATCCCTTTTTGGCGGGCAGCGATTTCGACGGCGCGAAATACGTTTTTACTTATCTAGACGAACACAACAATAGGTGAGCTCGTTGCTCCCGAATTGAAATTAGGTCCGTTTCACATTCACGCTACGTCGAGCAAATAGAAAAAGTTCCGATGCACGATTCAATCTAACGAACGACGCCAATCGGGCAGGGCGCGCGTTCGCTACCTTTTACGTGGTTGGATATGTCTCGAAAAGCGTAGGGATATAAGATATCGCATATGCTTTGAAATCGCACTCCTTTCGAGAGGCTGTCTTTTATCGGATAAAGAAATATCTTGGATGGAGAAATGATCAATCTTTCAACATTGAGATGACCAAGGCGAGGAAGTTAAAATGTCCGTAGCGCAAACGTCACTACGTCCAACGGAGAACAATGAGTGTGCAGTCATTGTTGCTTCACGTACCTACCGTGAAAATGACGACGAGCGCGTGCGTCACTGTATCGCGTAATCGTAGCATCGCGTAAACGATCTATGTAGTACCGTTTATACACAACGAGGTCAACACTACGAGTACCATCAGCCGCTGCAATCAAAGGAACGACTTTCATAGCACCAACAACGTGGCGCAATGAGAGTGTCGAGTCTGCGAAAGTGACCACAAAGTCAGAAGCACTATCGTAGCTGATGTATTCATTGGTTATTATAAAACTTTTGAATCGACTTAAAATCATATGGATTCGCTCACTTGTCGCACTCGTGCAAATATTAGGGATAAAAAACAAATTTGTTTTGGTAAGTCAAAGTTGAGTGAAATGCTTCGTCTGCGGAGGCTGGTGCATATGTAACTCGTTTCAAGTAGAACTTCCATTGAATTAAAAAAAAAAATTAAGAAATTTAAGAAAAAAACTGCGAGTACAATAAAAGTATAACCGACAGCGAAGGAAACTATGGTATTTTTCTGCTAAAAAAAATGTGTCTCAATTCAGCCAGATAACACACGAACCCAAATAGTAATAATATCTAGGTAATATTATAGCATTTCTCGCATATAATAAATACTGAGTCACGATTAATTGAGGCTACCTAGTTTCATCGCTCACTATGAAAGTGTTTATTTTAAATACCCGACAGGTACCTACATATTACATATAGCGAGTATTTTAAATTGCAATACGCAATAAAACATAACGAAGCGATTGCAATTACTTTTACAACAACAACCACGTACGGACATAAAAAATATATAATCACTTACAAACATATAATTGACAAATAATAGGTACCTATGGCAATGAGCGGGCGTGACATCAGCAATGATTCCATATAGATAGATCATCTAGATAATCTATAGGAAAATTAAAACAAAATAAATACATTTTATTGAGACAGCCTCGATCATTCTAGAATGTGCAACATATTTATTTCTGGTACAGTTTAACACCGAACAAAAATCCGTAATACACGCAATAGGAACATACTTATTTCATACTATGTCAAGGTTATCATAAGAACAATATAATATGAAGCTCTAGTAGATAATTTAATACTATTATCAGATTTTATACTTCCTTTTAATTACTAGTTAGGTTATTAGTATGTGTAGTTTAAACATCCGATTTTAGTTGACTCATTCATTGCCTTACCTTAACTTTTTGTTTACATTTCAGTGTAAAGCTATTATTTACATATGTCCACAATAAGTAGTATTTAAATACGATTAATATCTTTGCGTTTTAATGTCGTGTGAAAAACTCTTGAAATGACAAACGGACACTTCAGTTTTGTTTATATGTATAGAAAATAGTTTGGACATGCATAATTTATGTTGAATTTACTGTGTCGGGCACGCTCTGTTTAAAAAAAGTCTCATCCGAGTTTACGATCGTCATAGCATACGCTCTTCTTGCAAATCGAATATCGGATAAACGTCGAATGCACGCAGAGCTTCAGTACGGTCTTTGAATATAGGTACAACATACTAATAAAATTCTCAACACATTAATTATAACACTTGTGCAACGAACAGTACCATTTTTTTGTTTACACTTTGGTCATAGTTCCATTCTTCCTGCGTAATACCTAATCTATAGAAAAGTTTAAATGTTGTATTTCAAATAATTCGCATTCAGTTCATTTCATTCACACACACAAACATTTACGAGTACATCCTACATCCAACTGTATGAAGAAAAAAAAACCTTCAAATCATACAGAAAAACAATTCAGTTGTTGTTGACAAGCAAAATTTCAAATCGACAGATTTCTCGACGGTAGATGGTACGGATGCTATTTATGGACGCCGTCGCTATGGGGATTACCGTCGGAGCGTGTTCTCGTCACGTGAGCGGAGGTTGTCGGGTTTCGCCAGCGCGAGCGCTTCGATCACGGGTCCGCCCACGCGGTTGCCAGCTGCCCGCGCACCACTCGACCATCTGCGCGCCCGTGATTTCGAATAACGCTGCATTTTGCTGCGTGACACTAACGAGCTAATAAACGTATCAAATGTATACATAATTTTCATAAGATACAGTGGATTGGTAACTTTTACTTAATATTTTCTTTATAAATTTTGTTCGCTTAAGAATTCACTTTTGTGTAGATAACAATATATTTGCGTTGGATCCAAGTTTTTTTATCCGCTACTAACTTGATAAAAATGCGTAACTCGAATTAGACTGTAACCTCGCTGTTTGTACAAGCACGGAACGGATTTGAATAATTTCATACTCGTACATTTCAAAGCTGTTAGCGATCTAGTTTGTTTGAATGCGTGCCCTCGTATACTTTCATCTCATTAACGGGATCCAGACAAATAATTCTCATAATGAAGTTTCAAAAGCCCCAAAGAAACTTATATACTAGTGGCGAGAGCCTATCGATTGTACATATATCAGTTCATACTCGTTTTAATTTAATGCGAGGTTCAAAAACAATCTGCGATATTTCACGTTGTACAAATTCATATCTAATTCGTCTTTTATCCAACCAGTGTACATTGAATCGCGAAAAACGTTACGAAAATCTGGAGTGAAAGTTTTCACGTAGATACCCACCCCGCCACACGAAGACGCCGCGTGTAATAAATACATTATCAGCGGTACACGTACCACTACTTTCAGTTTCAAAACAATCATGATACTATTTAGAAACATACGAGAAGCTATGTAAGAACATTTTCATTTGTCAAGCGTAAACGGAATAAGATTTGTTCCTGTACTAAACAACGTAACAACTATAAAAAGATATATAAAGGAAAATAATGAAAATGGAACGGAAAAATTTTAAAACCTAAAGATCTTTAATTTGTGTTTTTATTTAAAACTCAATGCATACCTAGATGCGATTTCATTTCGGTACAAGGGTTGAATAAGCTCTTCGCGCTTGCACCACTGATCACTTTACATCACTAGTCGGATATATACGTATTTACATCTGAAATGTATATTATCTTTATCTTTACAGTTCTATGACAACGCTACAGGTTCGCGACGGGACGCCGGGCGCCCTGTAGCGACGTTGGTCGATATAAATGTCACGTTTCCCACCCAACACGTGCACTGCTTCAGTTAATAAATTTGTGGCATTATATAGGTATTACTTATACATGCCTAGTATACATTTGGAAATATCGAGTAAACACTACCGTTTATCTACAGATTGGAGATCCTTAAATTGAAAAAATCGCATGTCACGATGTTCGTTTGCGCTAATCTCTGAAACCACTGAACCGATTTCAATGAAATTTTGTACATATCTATTGTTTGGTCCACCTTAAAAGATGGGATTTTTTTTATCTCAAAATCTCATTTTTTATTGGAAAATCAAATATTTTTTATTGGACAACACTTAGTCGTACAAACATTATGGGTACGGGATTTTGACATACTTGACACATATGATTTAGCATATTTATATATGCACGGCAACGCGTGGTCAGGTCAGCTAGAAAATGAATAAATATGTACCCGAACAACGCAACAATAATTCGGTAGAGAAACAGGATAGCAGTCTATTAGGTTTGAAATGTTTGAAGCCGCATTAGAGCCTGTCACGGTTGAACGGCATTTATTACAAAAGATTTGCAGCCGAGACTTTCTAGCCAACATGTCCTCAGATACACATGAACGATGGCGCCAATATGTGAACAGCGACCGCCAGAACATACATAAATACATATATAGTATGTACATAAGCAGAGAATGTTCAACATAACGCAACAGACTGATTGCCGCCGACTCGGAGATACCGGCGCTTTATCTATACTTATAATAAATCTGTAGAGAGGTCAATTCTGTCTGTCTGTATAACCGTTATATGTAGAAACAAATACTACGCGACGGATTTTAACGAAACTTGTTACAATTATTTTTCATACTCCTATAGTATATTTTTAATATCATTTGCTTAAACAAAACTAATGTTACCAGGTAGTTTGAATATTGAAAAATATATATAGAACATTAGAAGTATCTGCTTCGTTACTTATAAGTTACAGACGTCACTCGAATATTAATTTGCACAGTTAAATGTAACTAAATAAAGTAATGATTCTGCATACATTAGGGTGCGCCAGACAGACAAGTACTTAAGACTCCCAAGGGAGAGAACTGAAAATCCAGCTTAATTAGTTTGCGTCATGGGCAACGACTAGTTATACAATTATAGGTTAATTCGACGCTTAGGGACATTTCCGAATGTATTAAACTCTGATGGAATTTTATATGAAATTTATTCAATGAATTCAAATTCAATTACATGTATAAGATATGTATAATCTTCCAGCGAAGTAAAAATTTACGTAGTATAGCAAGTTTACGTACAAGTTGACATTATAACTACGTGGCTTTCTTAAGGCTTCTTTATGGTTCCTTTCGGCATTTCAAAATGAATTACTATAGGTACTATTCCGTATGCTGAAAGCATTTTCACCAAATGTATTACAATGGCTTCCGCTGAGATGGAAAACTGATATTTTCGATACAACATTCTCCAACTCTCCGGTTCGCAACAAAAGCTTCCAGCGGTAGTCTCTAAGGAAATGTGGTATAATGTGTATTGTATATGGGAACTATTTAACAATTCAGTAATACGCCCGAGTACGAGGCAAGGCAATTATAATATACATATTCACGATTTTGTCCCGAGGCTAAATAAATTAGTACGGTCTATGAAAGATTGGGGTGAGTATGGAGGATTAATGCTTGTCATATTTATCTAAGAACAATAAAATATTAATTGATTTCAAACGGGAATTGTATAAAAATATGCACATTCTAGTGGAATAATACAACAATAAATATTCCTTTTAAAATAAAACAGGCAATAAATTATGAACGATTATTAAACATTCATGGTAATAAATATGGGTTGCCTTTTATTCATCCTTCATACGATACAAGATGAATGAAACAATCATGAACCATGTACACGTAAGAGGAGTTAAAATTTCCACCATTTTTCTCACATCAACATGAATAGGTTCCTCTTATATCAAGTACTGATCATAAACAGTGTTGCTTTTAACTCCAATTACAGTAATTAACAGTTTCCGTTACATAAAACCGATTTCACGATTACATAACAAAATTGGTAAATTGATTTCTTCATCAAACAAACAGTGTGTCATTCTCGTTCTATTGCAGGTTGTTTACAAAATCAAACGGGTCTAGATTCGTTCTAAAGGTAATTCGTTAAATATCGTTATCTAGCGACAGTTGCCAACACAAGAAGTTTACCAAATCAAATTAAGAGCGATCACTTTTTATGGAGCGCTTAACAAAGACATCGTGACTGTTGGTTTGCAAGATCTAAGACGGAGTTTGAGAAGGCGAGGAAATGTACAAGTGGGTTTTACGCCCACACCATTATTCAAATCGACCGGCTGCGTATTGCGTGAGGTTCCTTGCTAACTACTAGTGATATTAGGCTAATTCCTCCCAACTTTTGATTGCATTGCTTTTTTTTTAAATATATAACAGGCTTGCGTGTCTAGACCTAACGTGATGATAAGTTATACGAATCGAGACAGATATAAATAAACTAGCAGGGCGTGCCATTCTCGGCTGTCTATATTGGAAGCGATTTAGGGGAACATTTCTTGTATTTTTATATGCATCAATAGAAAACAAAATATAAATACTACAAATTTGCGTATTTTTTATGAATGCCGCAGAAGTGCAATAAGTTTTGTAAGAATCAAATGTGTTATCTAAAAGCAGATTGAAAGTATTCGTGAGGGTTTCAAAATTCGTTTTGTAAAAACATCCGACTCCTTTCCAATCAGAGCGAGCGCTTTGACGTTTCACAGATTCATTTACAGATTTCCGAGTTACAAATGTAAACGAAACTGCGCAGCGCCGCCCCGCCGTCAGTCCGACTCCAAACATCCCGAGGTACAATTTACTGAATTAAAGAAAAATAAAGTACCGAATTTTTCGAGATACCCAAAAATGAGAAACAAAAGTTTACTTACAAGTTTAAGTTATATGTATTATGCAAACGAGTTTGAAAACTTAATGAACAGACTCTGTAGAAAAAGATTCTGAGCCTATCAGTTTCCAAATACAAAACGAAAGCTACTTTAGTACATTTGCGTAGTGACATCCAACTCACTGAAATATTCATAACCAACGCAGATTGTTCGTTGTGCAAATAGAACATCTCTCCCGTTCTCTCATTCTCTTTGTTTTTGTCTCTCTCTGTGTTGATTCGTTCAATAATTAAATCGTTACAGAAAGGAGAAAGAAAGATATAACTGCAACTGCTCAATAAAAGAAAAACACCCCGGTGTCTTTTATATGAAAGTTAACGCTAAACAAAACAGAAAGGACACGGGCGTATGAAAAGAAAATAAGCGAGATCGACCAGGTTTTTTAGGGTTCCGCACCCAAAGGGTAAAACGGGACCCTATTACTAAGACTCCGCTGTCTGTCCGTCTGTCTGTCTGTCTCCAGGCTGTATC
>DWGJ01004403.1:0-11681 GCA_018246895.1 Aspitha aspitha aspitha | reverse complement strand
GCTTAGCAATTCATGACACCGCGGGGCGCCTCCAGCGAAACACGCACCTTCAGTTATTATAATAAGAATCCATTTGTTAATAATACCAAACGCATTTTAATAATGTCAAAGGACATAGACATTTATAACAATGAATATAGTATTTTAGTGTGGAATTTTCACATTTTTTACCATAAGCATTTAACAAGGAAAACATCATGAGAAAACCTGCTCATCTTAAAGAGCATTATATTGTTCGCCAAGGTGAATTAAGTCTGCCTAAGTCTCAAGCTCGCTTGGGTGTTTAAAGCTTAACATTTTCTCAGCATAAGAGAAAACCTATATCCAAGGACAGCACAATAACAGAGCACAGAGCTGAAAATAAATTGTTGTATATTATACAACTGTCATTATTTAACCATATGTCTCAAATTGACCCTTTGGTTTAGTGGTTATAGATCGTGTTAAATCGGAGTTCGTGAGATCGATTACCATGCAGGAGAAACGATTGCGCGATGATCTAATTTATCTGTTCTCTGTGTGATAGTATAGCAAAACAAATAATTTATTGTCCCAATAAATATTATATTTCGAATAATATCTCCTTAGTCAGCCTAGTGGTTTGAAATTCAACCTTCAACTCGGGAGGTCTGGGTTCGATCCTGGCACGCACCACTGATTTATTACGTGCGTTTTATAACTGAAATTTAAATATCACTTGCTATGACGGTAAGGGAAAACATCATGAGGAAACCTGCACACCTTAGAGATACTAGAAGTATATAATATTTTCTGAGGTGTGTGAAGTCAACCAATCCGCACTCGGCCCGCGTGGTAGACTATGGCCTAAATCCCTCTCACTATGAGAGGAGACCCGGTCCAGCAGTGGAGGATAAAAAGGCTCGAACAACAACATATATAAAAAATAAACATCAAATCTCTAAATAGCTAACAAGTTCAAGTTTAACTGAGTAATACAAGAAAAACAGAAACTATAATTGTATTAATTAAAATTGTACTCGGATGCACAAGAAACATTCAGAAATAAATGCAATTCTTTCCATTCACATTCCATCACAATCCGACTTCACACTGTTTAAACATGGCATATCATTTTTTTCATACGCCAGACGAACCTGGGCCGTGATGAACACATCAATAAAGTGAGAAAATGATAGGACATTTCGCTGCTTTTCATGAATACTCGCACAATCCAAAATCCACATTTTGACAGGGTAGCTATTTGAAAATTAAACAATAAATCAAAACAGTAGAATATAACCAATTACAAAACGACATTTTCGCGAGCTATTATTCCGGTTTTGCCGTTATGAATGTGAGTCTTACTGAGTATGAAATAATGAATGTTTTGGGTTTATTTGTGTTATAAACTGGTATTTTCAAATTTTTGAGTTGTGCGAGTATTCATGAAAAGCAGCGATTTGTCATTGCTGCTCCACCACTATTAGTCATAGAGTGATGTTATATAACCTATACCCTTACTCTAAATAATTGGACTATTCAACGCAAAAATAATTTTTCTATCAGATTGAAATTGTGATGTAGTACGAAGTTCGTTGGGGCAGCTAGGTTTATAATAGACTTGACCTCAACAATATCTACCAGTCAACTGTATATACCCAAAGCTAAACTTTTTATGTAACATTGTTAAATGTTTTCACTCAACATTTAATTAATTCGGTATAATAATAATTTGTCCCTATTTTACTGACCCGTTGGTTGGATATAAGCCCGATTGCTGGAATGTAGGTTCTGGGTTTGATGCCCATTTAAGGCAAATATTTGTGAAATGAGTATGTGTATTACAATGCTCTGTCTACAAATTTGATATGAATCTTGTTATAAAAACAAAAATATTTTCTTTACAGTTTTCTGCAAATTCAGTCCAATATGCACAACTTGCCAGTAAGTACAGTCATAACTCATTATAATTAAAAACAACAAGTAAACTTAAATATGAGTGAATTATGTGACATCAGTAGATGAATAGCGGGAAAAATTATGTGCAGTGGCTTTACAATATCAATATTTAATTTCAATTGAATATTAACAAACCAATATAAAAAAAATAAACAGTCTTATATGACCATTTCATATCCGAGTACCTTCGCCTCTGTTTTATTATGCCTCTATATTTTTTTATCGGATTTAGATCTGCAATTGAATTGAATTGAAATTAAATATTGTAGTGCATTCAAAGTTCCTTTAGTTACCAATGCAGTACTTTGGCAGTATTCGGAACAAATTGTAAAAAATATATTTTTTTAATCTGTATTTCCAGTACCGTGTTCAAGATGGGCGGTCCTCTTCCCATCAAACCGAAGAAGAAGAAAATGAAAGTCTAAACGCGCCGGTCGACTATTGTACATAAAAAATATAATTTTAAGCTTGTGAAAGAATTTGTTTTTATTTCCACCTAAAATATAAAGGTAATTCTAAATATTATGTTTTAAAGTTAGATCAATAGTTGCCATAAGCAATAAGTTGTATGAATTAATTATATGGCAACAATACTTTAAAAAATGCCCTAACAATGGGCATTGTTCCTAACACCTAGCGAGATGTTTGGTTGAGTACGTCTTTACATATACTTTACCGAATATCAATTATGATCTATTGATATTAGTTATTATTATACCATCACGGCAAACCCCAAATGAGGTAGACAGAAAGTACTGAGTGCCGTATATCTCTCCTTTCTGACCTATTTAGTTTATTTCATTAATTAGATGAAATAATTAAACTTCTTTTAATAAAATAAAATGTTTGAAAATATGTATGTTGCTGATAAGATATATTTAAATCAGAACAAAAGCGCCGACTTGGCGCCTTTATTGTCACTTAATTATTATCTACCTATTGGAGAAACCAAAAACATATTGATAGTAACAAAAAACCCTAGATAATTGCTATCAGTACTAGATAAATTAGTGCATTTTTATCGACTTATACCTCCTACTTAAGAGAGACATGAACTGCTTACACTTGTAGACATCCCTGTATTAGCATTACAAGAGCACTTGGTTTAATGAAAGATGTTTTAAAAATATCAATTATTATCAGTCTTTATTTACATATGAATTTACAGATAAAATTATAACTGTGTTAAAACGAAACAATGCTTGATTGATCCTTACATAAAGATCGATACATAAAAATTGCAATGGGTCAAAAATATCAGTTTATTTTTACTGCCAGTAGCTTTTTCGAGCTTGTTAACAATGGATTTTTTTATACTCTAGTTTTATTTCAATTGTCTACCGATTGACCACTGGGACCTGAGCTCTATCTCCAACCTTTACTCTCTAGGTATATACATCTCTATACATAGGTAACTCACTGATAATATACTCAATAAACAAAAATACTCTCGAGTAAATTCGACGGTAACGATCACCAATTTACGGAAATTTTGCTTCACTTGATAAAGCCTCTGCCACTCCGTTAAGACCACCTGCTAACGATTCCATAATAAATATTAGATAATTGTATTATTATCAATCAATTTGTTATCTCCCTTGTGGCACCAGTGTCACACTAGCTGACATTATTTATTCTATGTTCTATCTTTTAACAATAGAAAATTAAACACATTGATAATTTTTTACTAATATCATTCCGATAATATTTATCTATTTTGATACACAGTACCTAATCATCGTTATGCGCTACTTTTTAATGTAGGTAAGTAGGTACCCTAATGATGTCACATTTTATTACTTATCATCAAATTGCGACCTAACCTTAATGATTTGTTATCTAAAATTACATACTTTATAGGCGCCTCCTTATAAATATATTATATACTTGTATATATATGAGCTACAAGATGTTATGGAATCAATCTTTAACATGAAAAGTACTTGTAAATGCTTACTTTTAGCGAAATATTGAAGTTTTGTTTTTGATGCCTATGAATCTTACTAATAATTACAATTTAATGACAAACCAACTAAATTCAAACTAGATACTTAAATTTCAGGATTCACGAAAACTTATGATGATAATGATGATTAAACTGATGTGTCTTTGAATGTATTAAAAAAAAAACCATTCCATTAGAGGCTCACGTCTAAAAAATCTTATCAGAAATGCATAGGGCTTGAACTTATCATAGATTGCTATTAATATACTAGAAGTAGGTACTATGCAGTTTCCATTTATAAGTAATCGTAGCTTATAATCGATAAAATTTATTTAATAATCCACGTACCATTTCAGACTTTTCGCAAGTCATTAGCATTGTACCTACCTCCCTATAACAAAATTTCGTTACATTCTGGAAAAACCACAGTAAGATTATCATACAACAATCGCTAATTAATAATAATAGCTATTGTTCTAATATCTAGGGAGTATACCTATGGTTTTTATGTAATATCTTCCATACAGATTTCTCAGAAACGATAGAGCTTGTCACGATAATATCGTTATAATAACGCGATATAATGACGATATGTACATATGTGTAAGAGATACTATTGTTTAGATAGCAATCTTATATCCTTTACGTTGTTTATTATTCGAACGTCGATGGCGGCGTTGCTACTAAGAAGCCTATCAAACTTATTGAACGTATTGAAACTCTAGTGCCCTAATCTCAAATTCTAGAGAAACAAGTAACTACCGAGCCACGGAACAAAAGCTAGAACTAAATGTCGAAAACCTACAATAACAATCATTTTGGGGTGTGATCCATGCCTTTAATATCACGCACAAAACCCCGTGTTCACTACGGGAAAGGCAATTTCCGTTGTACTAAAATACTATTCTGTTAATAAGTCACACATGACTATTATTAACTTATACAATAATCCTCCCTTATCCTAACCACTTTTCATATGACAAACTGTCGCAACACTGCAAATGATACAGATTTCTTAGACTCATTTTTCAATATCTAATTCTATCTAATGTTATGTTTTGTCTATGATTTTAAAAGCTATATCTATCTCTTCTTCCGGCGTGGGCTCTTCGGCACTATTCCTCCGTCGTACCGTGTCCGCTTTCTTAGATTCAGTTGTAGAAATCTGATTCGTCTGTGCACTGACATGATATTCAACGTTCTTTGATTTCTCAATTGATTGGAGATTCTGTAAAGAATAATATTGCATCGTTTAAAAATTGTAGAAAATGGTACAGATTACACTGGGGATACCCATAGTTACACTCTATTGAACCACGAAGCAATTGTTATTCGAACAATCTGTTTCGATCTGAAGATTGAGCCTTTATTAAAAAATTGATGTAGGTACATTATCTAGTTAGATTAGGGAGGTATTTGTTAATTCAAGTTAGAAAGCAAGGTCTCTTTAATAAGCACAATATAAATCGATTAGGTCCTGAAATCTTATCCCTAAGTTATTCGCGTAAGTACCTAAATGTTTTATTGTTTTTAGTTAGAACACTATGATCTAAAAATTTTACTGTAAAATCAAAGCATTTTAATTTAATTAGTATAAAATCATTCTAGTCGTACAGGTATCCGCCTACTTTTTCACTTCCATACTAGTCGCTTATGAAATTTTTCAGTTGCTATGAATCCTTTATCTGCGAATATTGCTGAATTCAGAATATTCAATAATCTAGCTTTAGTAAACCGAGAACCGTTTGTGTAATGCGTAAATGACAAATATTCCTTGACAGGCGCGTATCTTAGGAATCTTGTCGAAAATTTGTATTACAATCTGAAAGAACTTTACCTCTCCATAGAGCTCCAAGGATAAGGAGTGTCTTTTCCGATTGGCCTGCCTCATTCTGCCGGACCTGGATATGGACAGTTTCCGTCGCTCGTCCAGCGGCGGCGTGAACTCTCTGTCTTCGTCCGTCTGTTCGTAGCGAGACGATTTTTTTCTATCCGACGTGTTGAAAATGGACTTGATGAATTTTTCCATGTTTTTCTGAATTTAACTTTGACTGTTACTTGAATTGTAGTGCAATGAGGCGTTCTTACGTACAGCTACTACCTATTCATTTTAGATGATATATGCTGAAACAGAGATAATATTAAACCTAAGTTACTCTTAATAAAATCAGCTATATACCAGTGAAATTCCCGTCGAAATCGATTCAGCCATTATGAAGATTACCCGAAGCAAACAGACGAAAACTTGAATTAAAAAATTGCATTTCTTGTTATATCTTGTATATACTTTCACATGCACTCGTTAAAAAGCTTTGTTTTGATATTACAAATAACAAACAGACACTTCAGTGTTATTCATAAGTATAGATAATAATGGCATCCTACCGTAATGCTAAGTGCTCAAAACACGGTGATTATATCTGTAGTTTTAATCTTGTATAACAATATATTTTTTTAGCTTTCGTTTATACGTAGCCTATCTTCAGCACAGAAATTCAATCTTCTTGTGACCGACAAAGGTATCTTACACGGAATCTTTGATTAGATGTTAATTTAGCAAATTGTTGCATACTAAAGTAATTATTGAACATATCTTATCTCAATCTATCTTGATTTATTCGTGGAGATTTCCATCAATATTCCTTTTGCCTATATATCTACTTATAAGATCTGTCAAAGAGAACTGAGAAAATTTTAATATTTGTGCCGAATTTAGGTCCATTGCGGAATTAGTGACAGCACATGACAATAATTTTATTGCGAGTTGCTTATACCTATGTATATATATTTACACCTGGTAAGTATCATTACAACTTGATTTTAATAAAACAGGTGGTATTGATACCTTAAGTAACTCGTGGATTAAGTTTTCTCACTTTCGGCTTTTGAAGCATATAGATAGGTAGTGATTGAGTAAAAGAAGTTACCTACTTCAGGAATTTCATAGGTGCGGGGTAAGAACCCTGCTCAGAAATGAATCGTGGGAGTTATAGTGCAGTATATTAATAGGAAGTTCCATTAGTAATAGGTACTTGATGGTAATAGTAGGAGCGAAATAGAGTACAAAAACCTTTAGTTCGAGAGGACCGGGGATTAAAGCTAAGCCTTTTATTGTCATTAAGACCTAATAAAATTGAATTGCGGATAGATACCGTTATTATGACCTGTACTGTGACTCACTAAACTATTAGTAGCCTGAATGGTATAACATATTTGTTCAATTTTGTAGCTACATTAGGACTACAATGTATGTACGTACACCTAAAATATGATATTGATATCATTTCTTTTAAACTTACGAGTACTTTGGTGAAGGATATTAATACGTAGTATGATTTAAAACAAGTAATATTCTAATTGTTGTATTGTTAGAACAAAAATTAAAAGAGAACACGAGCTTTGGGCTGAATATAAAACTGTAAAGGCGATTGGGTAAACATTTCCAACATTTATAGGTGCTATAGGTAAATACCTATAGCATGTTGTATAATTCGTCGTAGTTCCATATTTCACGAAACTATCACCTGATCGATAAACCGAACAACAATATGAATAGTTATCAGTTCTTTACATCTACACAACACACTACCAAAATCAAATAAGGTACGTACCTTGTTACTGCTTCCTCGCTAACGCTTATGCCACTTCCTCACTGAAATTATTACACGTGTACAATTATATGCAGGAGACGGTCCACTGTATTGTATTAGCGAATTACATACTATTTACCATATCCAAATGATAAGAACGGCGTTACGATAAGCAATCAGTCGATATCGAGTTTTATGATAATGAAATAGATTATCATATTGAACTTAATGATTATGTTTATTGTTAGCTTTTGATTTGAAGCCTACTGCGTGCATTACAGTACTGAATGCAAATTTATTGTTTTATGCAATGCATTATTATATCGAGACACGCTTGCTTATCGGCACCATTAAATACCATGAAGGTCGTGTAAAAATTGCATTAGACTAGTTAAAACACAGTTGCGCGCTCTCTTATCGTCTAATTATCTTAATATCTTAAACAATCCTTGAACATAGATCACTAGATTAAAATGCTACTAACACGCTATCTTACGCCTGGCTACATTTTACTACCATATTTTTGCACGAAAACAATAAAATGAAAAAAAAAACAAAATAAGTGAAAACCAACGACATAAGACCATTAATAATATGTATAACGGTCATCTCTTGGATGAGAGATTATTGGTGTCGTGTTTAGGGTAGTACTTCATGCATTTTATAAGCTATTACTGTACGTCATGAACACTTATTGGGTGAATTTTCAGTTCTCGCTCTGAGGTTGGCTAGTCTTATAGTAACAGGCGCCGCTGACACCACCAAGTTACTTGTACGTCTGTGTGTACGTCACATCCAATAACACAGATCTAGCATATTACTTGCATTGAATAAATAAAATCGAATCGCAAGCTTTGAATACAAAAATATGGAAAGTAAAAGAAACTTCATTGTTTACTGCACTATTTTTATTCGTATAAAAGGTAGTTTTGAAATGGCCGATTGTAACTAAAACTAACGTAAAACAAAATTTCCAAATTAAAAGCACATCGGTAAATATACACATTAACTAAAAAGTTAAAATTACAATATGTCGGTTAACAAAACTACATACTGTACTAAATTATGTACATATTGAAATAAGATTATATTGTTATATCATTAACAATCGTGTAAATGTACAAAAATAAGATAAAAATATTTTGACCAAAAACACTAAGAACTTTTACAACAATGTTTTCATTAGCATCATTACATTGCGGTTTTACTGTGAGTATTGTATTTTAGTCGAGGATCCCTCGTATAATAAGGCATAATTATCACACTGGGGATTACCCAATCACCGAATAACACAGCTGCACTTTACACAGTAATTAAAATGAAAAAAGCCTTAGCTCCTACTAAATCTCTACACTGATGCCCCATTGAAGTATGTACAATTTACCTCCTAAATTGTGATTTAAAATATTCGATATAAATCGTCGACTTCCATCACCGGTTATCGGTGTGAAGCACCTTTTATAATTTACTTAAAAATCCCTGTATATTTAAAACAACAACCGACCACAAAAATAGGAAACTTTAGTACATAACATACCTTATTGTACGATAGGACAACGACACATTCTGCACATGTATTTACTTAGCTGGCAAGAAATAAAAATATAATATATAAAAAATAAATTGCATTATCGTCTATGCATCTATACATATGCGACGGAGCACCTATACATAAAAATTTACCTCGTGTAAGATACGATTTTAAAATTTATGTTACAATATAAAACTTAAATCATATACTGTATTTGATACCACAAAATATATAAATATAAATTTTTGCTAGTAATCACATTGAAACTAATGTGAAATGTAAAAAAAAATATGTACAGATACAATAGGGTTACGGTTTATAGAGAAGACAAGTACACCACAGATACACGATGTAAGTGTATCGTGCGATGTGATTGTATGCATTCCACTGTTTTTTTAACATGTGACGTCACAAAACTCAATACTCTTTTCGCCTGTTGTCATGTCATGTCCTTTATACGCTCCCTCCTAACGTACGCTCATAACAGATGACCTACCAATTTTAAGGTGTACATAACAGAATGATTTTACATAAAACACCTTGACTAATATTGTATTTGAATCGAGCATAATAAAACACAGTACACGTGCATATTCCTTATGACAGCACAGAAAAACGTACTTTCGCGTTTATTAAATAGCAATGCGATCAATAAACATTGACATTTAAAATCGTCGTCGACTTATCGAACGGGCGGTAAAATTAAGTCAATCATGCGAATTCATAAACACACACACACACACATGTATGTGAGACACAACACACTTATTTCCCAAGGTGGTAAGCAGAGTCTAAGGATCTTAATCGGACCATAATCCTGGCAAACTTTTGCCTCTTCGTCATATTGAAAAACATTGCGTACATAACTATGGATGTCACTTTAAATGAACTGAAATGACAGCTGTATATTGATGTCATTGTGATTGGTCAATTATGGCCAAAGTTAATTAATAGTATATATATAGTAAACCTTTACGTTTCAACTCTGATTTCGTCATAAGCTCGGGCAAAACTGCACGCCACCCAATTTATCAAATATTAATAAATGAATTACAATAAATTTCCATTTCATGATCGATATGAATTTTGAAATGTGCGTCATTCCATACATATTGCTTTTTACACGAAGGCAATTGCAAACCATGTGTTAACATTAAAAATACCGCAACAACATTAAAAATATCCACGCTATATTATGTAAATGATAATTGTAATCTTTAATAAGTGTACCGTTAAAAAAAACCCCTAAAAGATTCACTGGCACACATGTATATATGTACATAGAAAATATTATTGTAAATATTAATTTATCGTATATCACTTGTGACACGGTAAAAGGCACACTAATGAACAGTATAAGGCAATCATTGCGATGTACATTTTAGTATATTATGTATCCATGAGTTATATACTCATAACTCTTCATATTAAATAGTTAATGTACAATACAATCGAGGATTATGAATATTTACAAATTCAAAGAAACAATCCACACTGTCTCGTCTGTGGTGTTGTTGCAATGAACATTAAAACTACATATTAATATACAATGGATATGCGATAAACAATGTACAGTGTAACCATGGAAACCGAACTAACAATATTCGCTATCTACTTGTCGATTTCTCGAGGCCCCCAAAGTCCTCGTTGGACGGTGACTTTGTCAAGATTATCTACAGAAAATTTAATTTCCCGTTTGGCTTTTCAAGGTGTTCCAAGGAATGACAAAATTTAAAATGGCCCCTCAATGTCACAGAGATATTACACTAGAGCAGAGGACCCAGCCCTAAATGTGTGTATTGAAAAAAAAAAGCAAATGAAGCTATCTGTTTCTCTTTTTTATGTGTGATTAGACAAAGATAAGTATAGGCCTTCATCATTATCATCTTCCCTCTCTTATTGGACACCCGCACTCACAGGCCTGTCTATGGCTTGCCTGCACTATTTATGTATAATTACTCTATGCTCAATGTAGACAATTTTCACTTTACACCAGCGGTATAACAAAACGTTCCGTTTTACGCGCGATTAGAACGGATATTTGGCATACACTGTCAGATGATAATTAAAAAAAAAAATTAAAAACATGTTTGAAAATTAGACAAAAGAAAATATAGAGAGAGAAAGGGCAGATTATGTTCAATTAAAATTTATAAACTGGGACGTACATATTAAAATATTCATAGGCAAATAAATACATAAAACTATACTAAAAGCTACCATATAAATGCTTATTGGCAAGCATTTCATAGACATACAGATTAATTGAAGTAATATTTTGTATTTCGCTTGTTATACATACATTTTGTATTTCACAAACACGTAACAACAAGTAACAATAATAATAATTAGTTTATTATTATTTACTCAGAATAGGGTGGTGGTATGAAGTTTAGTCAAGTGTGAGGAGTGTCTTTTTCTATAGCAATTAAAAAGTAAGAAATTATTTGCATTTTAAAAACATCCCTTTAATAATAGAACTTTTCGCCCATTTCGCAAGGATAATGGGATATTTTTGCCCGTAAGCAAGTGAACGATTGGCGTGTCCGAATAAACATTTATATATCCAAACAATGACATAAGACGTAAAAACCTTTTGTTGGAATCCGTTTTCACTCAGGGCAATATGTTTGGGTGTGTGTGTGTGTGTGTGTGTGTGTGTGTGTGTGTGTGTGTGTGTGTGTGTGTGTATATA
>DWGJ01004402.1:0-11682 GCA_018246895.1 Aspitha aspitha aspitha | reverse complement strand
ACTATGGTCTAAATCCCTCTCAATATCAGAGGAGACCCGGTCCAGCAGTGGACCAATAAATAGGGTCGAACAACATAGACAAGTGTAACCTCAATCAAAGATGTAAACCACACGCTTAGTTCTAAGTAAACAGGATCTATAAAAGAAAGAGCATTGTGTGCGAATATGTTAATGTCTAACTGAACCATTGCGATTGGGGCGTAGTGAAGCGTATCCGGTACCTACCGGAGCCCGTATTGAACGCTCGTAACGAAACTTTTACTTGTCTCCGCACGTTAGTACCCGTAGTTCGACGAACAGAGTCAAAAGTTTCAGTCTCTTAGTCTCCTCTATTCAGTTGCATTTTCCAACCGTTCGATTGCAGTTCTAATGCAATTTAGCGCTTAACTGTTTTCAGCTTCTGCGATTCGCGTGATTTATATTTACATTTTTGTTTTGTTCATATATGAAGAGAGTGATGTACGTCAGGATTGTAATGACAGAGATATTGGGCATTCAGTGCATTCTGCCTAACCCGTTAGGGACCTGGCGTGATGCTTTCATAATATAAACAGAGAAAAAGATAAATCGAGTGATATGGATTCAATTGAACCTAGCTAGGTGAAGTCAGTTTATATCGTGACCAGACAGCTGGTAAAATAAATTTTAAGTACATATATAAATATCAAAATGCACACATAGATAGTTTTACACAAAACAACTAATCGTGTTTACAAATGTATGTATCTATCGCAGATATGTTTTATTTGTTCTTGGTGAGAGTCAAACACGAATTGAAATGGTATTCATTTTTTTAAATATCGAACATTTCGAAGAACTTATTTTGAAATTGGAAACGTTTCAAATTATATTTATTGGAAATTACTCCCGCGACTGCATTAATCGCGATAACTATGAATAACAGATCGACTACTCTCCGAACCTTGATATCTGTTTCGATGTTCTATCGAAAATCGCATTTTGTTGCTAACTCTCTTGATGAATTCGTTTGTTATGACTTATGACTGGCTTACAGCGCTCACACAACGATTCGCCGTGTAAAGTTCATTGAATACTAGATCCGTCACTTTTTGGTGACAGCACACGAGAGGGGGAACGTTGAAAATGTACTGCGGTGGCTGGAGAGTGACACGGGGTTATGTGGGACTGTTTGTCCCTAAAACTCCCTCGGTAGCTTTCCTTTGCGCTCTTATCTTCTTAAGGAACGCACCAATCCGTCACAGCTCCCACGGCGTGACGTCACAGTAATATAACGCCACCAAATCAAAATGACATGCGATCGTCTCTCGCGGAATTGAGAGGAAATTTCGTATTGACCGATCATTTATGTAATATACATACATACTTAAGTGTCAACCAGTCGCATCATGTGAACCGCGCTTAAGTGCCTACCGAATATTTCACGTCAAAATATACGATAATTGACAGGCGGTTTTTGTAACGAGATAAACCGTTTCCATATGTGTCAATGCAATATTCGATTGGGCGAAACTAGCGATGAGAGCGAAATATTTATAATATCGTGTTCGGTTAATTGGTCGATTGTTCAATCATAATTGAATCCCACAATGTAATTATACGATGAACATGGATATTTGTCGTGTCCAGATACATTAATTATATAAATAAGTATTCAGAAATTATTATCAGCAATATTAGTTAGCATAACACAGACTTTGCTACCCCAAGACATTATTATTAATTAGTATGACAGCCTAGAATCCCTCGCAGCCAGCCAGTCCATATTTGATTAGCAGTACAGACTTTTTGTTTTATCCCACATCCTGCATATTCCCAGAGAAATAGACCCATTTGTAGCAGTGAAAGGGTCAAGGATCATTCATCATTCGCTACATATTAGACTGCACCTCACTTACTATGAAGCAAACTCGATGTCAAACCCAGACCTAATATAATAAAAATAGGCTTACAAGGCTTAAACACAAAGGGCTTTATCATTAGTAGTATTCGAAACGACACAAATGTAACGACTCGAACATTTGTGTACGTTTGATTTATGTGTATTTGAAAACAAGTCGGAAATTGATGTCTTCCTTAATGTTGTTTCGGATAATTTCGGATATTACATCCGCGGGGTGAATTACGAGACGTGATCTCGCGACAGAAACAAGACAGAGAGCTTTACTTATTATGCTTAGATAAAGAGAATATTCGAGATTCTTTATATTCTTAAAGCATACAACTTGAATCGGTTAGAAAAGTGTGATGTAGAGGAAGTCCATTATCAGGTCTGTAAGGATAAAGGTATTTCGCACTGAGTCCTTTTTGCAGTAATACTAAATTCTTATCACCGTATTTTCTTCTGAATTGGTTAACCTCATATACCTACATATTTGTTGGAAATGTTAACGATCCACGCTAAGTGTGTTAACTTAATCGCTAACTTCATTATAAATCCGGTCTCAAAGAAATGTTTAGTTAGTATTAAGCTTTTCATTTAGTCGACCAAAACAAATTTCCATAGGAAACTTAGTAAGAATTTACTAACTACGTCAATATCTCAACACAATATAATATTCGTTAACCGAGACTACTACTAAGAGAAGCATTAGAAGAAAAAAATTCACATAAATTGAGAAGTGCCCATAATAATATATACCTTTTCCCAACGTAATTACGTTGCCGAAAGCGTTATAAAAGTTTATTTTCCTCGGCGATATCTTCATCGGAAACGGAAAAACAGGTCTTTTATGAACAGCGAGGAAACTTTTAATAGATTTGGAAGCCTTCGAAGTTCCTTAATGAGAACCTCCTTCAATCAATACAGAGAGATTTATGGATCATTCGTTGGAACTCGAAATTTTTTTTCCAACGCTCATGGATGAACCGTTATACTTCTTATACGAACTTCTGCGGGGTAATTGTTCTTGGTAATAATAATTTTATAGAAACATGTTGAACTTCTTAACATCTGGAACTTTTTAAAATTAAAACCACTATTGAACACATACGGATTGAAGCTTGATTGAATGATTATTGAAGCAGTATCATCGATATCCACTGCTGGACGAGGTGGTCCGCCAAACATCGCCACGATGAAATCGCTCGCACTGTCTTACTACCCAAAGGAAGAACGGCGTGATGTTTAACGGGACAGAAAGTCAATATCCGATACATAATCCCCTCAAGAGCATTACACAACGCCCTAACAAAACGCCGGCAAGCGATCGCGATCTGAACTCGCATTTTGCGCCGCGCGCCCGTATAATAAAAACGAAATCGCGACAAATCCCGACTCACAATATACTATCGTACAGTTGCCAATCGGAAACTGTCTCACCGCTGACGACTTCCTTCTCTTGACAGAACTGTGAACTGGTTTTCCAATCTAAGCTGAACCCAACGGTGAATACCAGTACTTCTCATACACCCTCCAAGCATCCGTCCTAACGAGGTATAGCTGTTGAGGACCTCTTGATACTTTGATAAAAGTATTTGGGATGGTTTTTGATATTTCCTCTGAATAATCCTCTTTTCCAATTAACGGCGTTCCTGCTGTGCCGTTGGCTATGGTCCAGACCTCTCAGTATAGAGAAATATTCGCCCTCTTGTTAGCAAGGAAACACGGTACCCCGATAATAGTTTGACATGTAAATGGGGTCAACCATGTGTATGACAGTAACTTAATCTCACCAACTTAATGTTTACCCACACAGAGGAAGTTACGACAAATCCCGCGATATAACTTCATATAACATTCGCTGGCTCAATGCGAAATTGAACGATGAACGGGATCGCGTTAAGACATTTATTCCCGCTCGGGATACGCCCGGGATCCCGGGATGCAACATCCCATCCCCGGCCGGGATTGCCGGCCTGAGTTGCGATTTGTGCAGTAATTGACAACTAGAGTCTACTCGAGACGGGAATGGAATAAAGGTTTTATATCCAGTTGGCTTTCCTTTAATATTGTAGAATAAAAACGTATATATTTCGGCTGTCTATGAGAAATAGACATTTGTTTGAGAACACGGCACGATTGTACCGTTATGGTATTTTAAAACACCGCGTTAACAATTTTGCTTGGTGCTGATCCAATAACACAGCACTTGTGCAAAATGACAATCAATATAATGCATATAAGTATTCTTTATGGCTTTTCAAAAACCTCCATGTAATGTAATTATTATGACGTCATTTTAGATGTTTGGCTCATTGATGACATTACCATTTTGATATTTATTGGGTGTAATAAAATCATGTTGAATTTTATGACATCCAGCAGATATTGGAAGTTTTCTCGATTCAACCCTTATTAGATAGATAATATTATTATATTACAAATTGCATTCATCAAAGTTTTATTCGAGCATTTTTTTCTATGGGCAAATTCTCTGGATTAGTTTTTTAAAATATGTCAACGCATCCGAAAGTGTGCAGACACAAGAGAAGTCCGAAATATGCTTTGCGGGTTACAAAACGAAGGGCCCGTGAGGGCTTTCCGACCGGTAAAGTTAATATTTCAACGTTAGAACGCCGCGGACGTGCGCCCTGACGCGGGTTCCCGAAAACCGTGAGGTCTCGTGCGTGAGGAATTAGTTGTTAGAGACCGAAACTTTCCCCAGTGCTTGATGTTGAGAGGAGAAAGGACACCTTTGAATTTAAATTTAAATGTACCTCATCGCATGAGGGTAATCTATTCTGACGAACGAAATAACTAAAATATGTTACAGCTATAAATAATTTCTTTAGAACATCTATTGGTCATTAAGGTTCGTATACAAGTATAGATGTCGATAAAACTGACACATTCAAATTTTTGCTCCAAATGAAAATCCAACAAGCATCTCTGAAAACGGTTGATACAGCAAGGCTTTAGCAACTAGTAATGTTGACGTTTGACAAATATAACGCCCCTTAATCAAGGACACGACTCCAGATAACATACTAACGAGAGTATAATTCGGTATGGAATTGAGGGTCTCAAAAAAAAAGAAATGTCGCGTTACATCGGGCCGGCTTGTTTCCTGTATAAAACTCGACAAGCGGAACATCGATTAGGGGCGAGCAGCGCGGTCATCAGTCACACGCGGCGCTTGATTTATATCGTGCACGTACCAATACCAAGCAACAATGTTCCGGATTCTTCTGGACACTGCAATATTCATAGTTACCGATGATCGGAAATTTTTTCACCGTTACAACACTAGTGTATGCAACGAATACTCATTTTAATGGCAATATGCGAATATTCCGCGAACCGCACTTTGCAAGGAAAATTCTATTGACACTTGATAATAACAAATCGGTTGTTGTTGTTGTTGTTCGACCCTTTTTTGGTCCACTGCTGGACCGGCTCATCTCTCTTATTGAGAGGGATTTAGGCCATAGTCCACCACGCTGGCCGAGTGCGGATTGGTAGACTTCGCATACCTCAGAAAATATTACATGCCTTATAACATCTCTAAGGTGTGCGGGTTTCCTCACGATGTTTTCCTTCACCGTTATAGCGAGTGATATTAAATTTTTTAATTATTAAACGCACGTAATAAATCAGAGGTCGAACCCAGACCTCCCGAGTAGGAGGCTGAATTTCGAACCTGTCACTGCTCATACGATATTCATAGTTACCGATGATCCGAAATTTTTTCATCGTTACAACACTCGTGTATTAATATGCAACGAATACTCATTTTAATGGCAATATACGAATATTTCCAGCCTCACGGATCGTACGTCAAGACGGAACCGCGCGTGCGAGGAAAATTGTATTGACACTTGATAATAATAAATCGGTAGATACTTTTCGAAATCGTATATATTTTGCCGACATAACGAACTGCATCTGCTAATTTTGCATACCTTGCACCACTTATTATATAAAATTCTATATTAGTGTATATATGTATATGGGGTCGCTGCATGGTTCTTTTTTATGCTTGGAGCCGGTAGGCGCGGCAGTTGTCGAAATCAAATTAATTTTTATTTTGTGACCAAATTCTTCTCAATCTTCCTCCATTGCTATAATGGAGAAACTTATTCCAAGCTTGTAGCGTTATTTCAAATTATATAATTTTCTAGAGTTTTTTAAACAATAACTTTTAATGATAAGTCGAAAGCGGTGACTAAAATTACGTCTATTACTGGTCATAAACTAGACCAGCCAAAATCTATGCGAATGGACGAAAATACGCCAATCGTTGACGTAGACGAATACGGTATATTGTGGGGGGTTTTTCGCGATACTCCGAACAATTGGTGCCTTCGAAACGTCATTATTCATTACCGAAGGTACAGCATACGTGTCTATTGTTTGAGTGTATTCCTCTGTATCCTTTCGGGTTAATAAATCAAATTCGGCCGAAGAGGGTTTGTTCTTATTCATATTTCGCTTTTTTTCTATTACGGAGTGACGGAGATAGAATTCTGTTTGCTCAGTAAAAGAAATTTCGTCTTCGCCTATAGTTCGAAAACAAAGTGACTTTAGTTATAAGAATATTCTGATCTATCAACCGATACAAATCCGTAGGTATTTTTTTCAATGGTATTTTTAAGTTAGAAATATCTTTCTCGCCCAATTCAGAAACACAAAATATACTTTTATTATCTCTCTCTTGTTTGTTGTCGTTTTACTCATCCATATAATAGCCGATTTAATTTGCACTAACATGAGACTCTTATGCACAACACAAAATTTACTTCTCACATAAAGTGCAATAGTTATAATATCAGGTACTAATTTCAACGTATGTCTGTATGAAGCGTTCCTCTAGTCCACTAAATCGCTGTTAATCGCCCCCCCTCGAAAACTATATGCGACATCACGGCGAACGGATTACGATATATCGGGTTTTGTCTCTGTACACCTTTGGCCATTTAAAGTGCACGGCGCTGTGCGTTTTTTCATTTCATATTGTGAAGAGTGTGTCTTAATATAAATCTTGTGAACGACGATGCAATAATATTATTATCCAAATTTCAACTTTATCATGAGCATCGTAAATATTTCCTCTTGATGTATCCATTTACGCAAATCTTATTCATAGTATGCTCTTTAACAATTCAATACAATTCCATGAATAAAATTTTGTAAGTACCTACATATATTGCGAAGTGGATAATACTGTCCTTGGCAAAGATTCAGGCTATTTGTGTGTATATTAATTTACAAATAATTGTTTACGGTAACTATTTGCATATTACGAAGTCGAAACCTATTTTATTTACAATTTTTTTGAATAATTTTTCTACTCTTATATTGTTATATGAGTCCGTAAGGGAGATCTCATTGGGTTGTTATGTCAAGAGTGTATATACAACAGAATCGGTATTTATATGCAATATGTACAAACATTTAGAATGCTAAGTGCATTCGTAGTGAGTGATTTCACAGATTGATATAGATATTTGAAGAATTTGTAATTTAAAAAAAATGCGTTGGCAAAATTAAAATTTTAATATTCAATACACTAATGAACAATGAAGTTGGTAATATTTTTTCTTTTTTTGCAAAATCATCTTTTAATAACTTGTTATACTTATGTCAAGTCAGAATAGAAAAAAGTCTTCATTCCGCGTAGAAGGTACATACTTTTTAGGCGACTCAAGATGAGTCGACACTACGTTGGGTCGAAGTGGGTCATGTCGATAACTCATTTTGTATTGAACTTACAAATTATTTAGCGTTTTTTTTTTCGCCTTCAAGTTAAATGACTTCAGTATCGTGAGCGCGATCTTTGGGGAGTGAAGAAAGCGTGGGAGAAGAAACTTTTCGTATACAATAATTATTTTTCGAGTCCAAAAAATTGTTAAAATGACTTTTCTGCACCGATCTCGGTCAATTTGTTTGCAGTTATTACGTTTTAATTATATAAGAGACAACATCCTAAAGACAGTCATCACTTTCATGACCTATATATCTTTTTAGTTCGATTATTTCTTTTGTCATTGGTAAAGCAGAATAGACGAAGATTTTAAATTAGTAAACATTATAATAAGATACGGGCTTGATATTAATATTTCAAATGCTTTAAAAGCATGTTCTGAACTGGATAACCAATATCTATGAATAGGAATATTCTACTATAAATTTTCATACCTTTATTGAATTGATAGGATACATTTCACAGTAATTATAGATTCAATTTATCACGCTTACCTATTTTAAATAAATAAATCAACGTTAATTCATCATTTTGTTGGCAAGCGGTGTAAATACATACCTTGTTTTGCATTGATTTCAAATTGCATTGGATCGAGAATTTTTAGTGAAAACGTAATATGCAATGAAAAGCTTTCATTTAATCCTCTTATACCTATTCGGGCAACCGACCACCCTCGCGAGAGCATCGATATTTCATATTGAATTTTGTTATTTTCACTTCACAATTCGTTCATTAAATCGAAGGCGATGTAATTTGTAGTTAACTACTTACACAACTCGTACCGTTTTTCATTTTCATATAAATAATTAATCTTTTTCTATGAAGACCTTTTATTAAGAATAAAAAAATAAAAAAACATACTGTTTCACTGTGAATCTCCCATTACGTGGGATAACAGCTGGTCAACTAACAAACATTCGCTCATTCACACAAATATTTGTTTGAGTGGAAATCGAACCTACTAGCTAGCCCCATCCTAGACGCGACAATCCACTGTATGCGATGCGCCGGCCATTATTTATTCTGTTATGCATATGTATTGTAAATAGATCACAGTTCGATCGTAACGAGCCAGCGAGGGTAGAGTATTTCAATTTGATTGTGTAGCTACAGTTTTAGCATACCTAACTGTATACTAATATATGCGTTCATTTGTTTTGACATCGCCGCACTAATAACACCGCGCCGCACAGATAATCGCCCTAATGCTGATCTAATTTGATCTAATTTGACTGCCGCCACAAACATTATGGATCGTTTTCGAAAACAATCACGTATTAATCCCAACGAACGCCGCAAAGTGATAATTTTGATTGCATTATTAGCAACATTGAATATTTATTTGAATTCGGAACCTGCCCTAGCCAAGGCTTTCCAAAGGCTATGGGTACGATCTCATAGATTTTCCTTACCCTGTGCCGTGTGTTAGTCAATATCTCACGTTCATTGATCAAAACTCAGTACGCCTAGGGGTAGCTGATTTATTAAAAACTCGAGCCGTTCGCTACTTGTAAACCAACAGCATCGGAGCGGGGAGATCATGCGTGACAACCCTACTTCTACATCCCTTTAAGTCTTAGTCGTCCGGCTAACAGTTGGTCAGCGACATCTACAGAGAATCGAGTAATTTTAAAAGATGTTTAAATTTGTCTTTAAAGGTATATATACAAAGAAGCATAATCTTTTATCGGAAAGTCTTACAACTTCAAATTAGCCCCGTTTCTAGAGTCAATACAATATTTTTATATTATAGAAAAAAAAACTGAAAGCAAATATTACTTACAAATGTCTAAAAGACACGCTGAAATATTTGATGTTAAGCATCCCACGCTTTTTTCATTTTCTCGTTAATTACTATGTCTCTGGAGAAATGGCCACGAGATCAAATTGACGCGGTATTAAGATGCTATGTATCTACAGACATGTGTGTGTGTATACACATATTTATGCATATGCATGTGTGTGCACCACAGAGGGATGACTTCACGTACGCGGCGACAGGTTAAGCTCTGAATTACATACCAATCTGCGAATGCATATTCAGAACCGTAATGGAATATTGATGCGTGCATTTGAGGGTTAACTGAATTATTTATGATTGGAACACGCCATGGGACGTCTTGGGGCATGTCGGCGATCAAACGTGACGATTGCGTTACGAGCAATATTGTCAACTCGATAATTATATTCAGTTGATCCAGTTCCGACATGATTCGAACACATGAATGGGCTTCCATGCGATTGTGGATGCATCGTAGGTGCAGCGTTGGCCAGAGTGTTCCAGCCGATGTTAAATCACCGGTGCAACCACGTGCACGCATCTGTTGTCCGGATGTACTGGAATGCAACTGCACATTGCAGCTGAGCGCTCCATCGGAACGATGATTTTCTGTGTTAAATGTGTGCTAGAACCGAAATCAATGGTCTACGATTTGGGTGGACTGTTAAATGCTCTTGTACGTCGCTGAAGTCGTTAAGGGTTATTTGATTATTTCAACGATTTCACAGAGGAAGGTATCTAAATAACAAACCTATAGTTATAAATCATTTCGATGAATATCAATCGCTTTCCCAATTATTATCAGATAATCACCACTTTTAATCAATATAGTCAAGGCTTAACATAATTAATACAACTGATCTGAATATATGTACGTAAGTATACACAAACACGACTCACCACACTGAAAGACAGTTTTGACAACTGTCAGTTTAAAACGTTTCGAAAAAATCCATCGCTAGCCTTTTTCGTCTCCGAAACGGAAAAATATGCTACACCCTCCCAATTTGCATCTCTGGCTAGTTTTAAGACGAGACAAATGCGTCTGTTTACACAAATAACAGTACATTTAGAGATTTGACAAAATCATCAAATCAATCCGTATTCGCCCTTTGCGGCGTAAAAATGTAAGAAGTATGTACAATTAAGTTAAAATTATTTAAGATACCCTCTACTCGGTAACTACTCTGTGAACACTTCTAATCCTATTTCTCTGTTTAGTAGGTAACATTTGCATATTCCTGCACGAGACATATGCATTCTCAAATAGTACTGATATTCTACCTGACATCGATTTGAGTATGCATTGTTAACCTTTATCGCTAATCGTCTTGTATGCAGCTACTACATGTATTTAAGAGTAAGCCTTGAACCATTTATTGGAAAGAATAAAATTTAACTGAAAAAAAATTATTTTATGCTTTTATTTTCAATTTATTTTATTTTCGCCCGTTAACATTTGAACAACCAATAATTATTAATTTATTGTCATCATTAATTGCTATTTAGGGCGTGATATAAATCGAAACGATTATTTTAAAATTAATGACTCTGACTATATTTTTCTCAACGTTTACAGTTAAATTTAAAGTTACAATAGATTGTAATCAAGGTGCCAACGGATTGCGTTGTAAGCCAAGTCTGTCTTAACCCGTCGCTGCAGGTGACGGGTCTTTCCGACCACTCGTGCTCGCTATGCTCTTTGTTGCGGTGAAACACTCGCAATCCTGGTGTGAGATGGCGTTCTGTGAACAGAATTATTCCATATGTAAACACGAATGAAAATTATTAAATTTGTCTTTGCAAACCTTTGCCTTCGTTTCGAAAATTATAATTATTTGCTAGTACGATTTTGAAATTTTAAAATTTACACGCTCTTATAATACATATTTTGAAATGTTTATAAAATGTTGTTTTTTTTTGTTTTAATAATCTTCAATGTTTCTATTATTTCACTAAAATTTGTTCATTATATAAAACAGCGCATTTAGTTAGCATCAGATTGTAATCTAGGAAGTGGATGATGACCCGTCCGATTCAAGAGTTAACCCGTTCGTGCAAGTGACGGGTCGTTACCACCACCCTCTGTTACATGTCCCTTGAATGCATGGGATAATCTTCTACCTTGAATATCCTCGTGACTCCCGCAGAATTCAGTGTCTTTGATTTTACCTTGTGTATATTCAAGTTATTACGTGAACAAGTGATTAATCCTACCATCCTTTTTTTTTTTTTATTACAAATAGGCTAGCATTTGGCCACTATCACGCCTGATGG